>JAXGGA010006873.1:0-66637 GCA_038373865.1 Uloborus plumipes | reverse complement strand
GTACAATATTTATACTCAATTGTTATACTATTTTGCTGTTTACTTTGCTTAATTCAAAATTTTTTTACCAATAACAGCAATTATTTTCTTTATATAGCTATTTGTTTGTTATTATTGTTTTGAAACAAAAGGTTTTAAGATGGAATGGTAAAAAAATGTTCCCCGCTTAATCAAATACCCCGCTTAATCTAATAAAATTTCTTGGAACCGACAGTATTTGTTTAAGCTGGGCCGACAGTATATGCAAGTACATAGTGTAATATTACTGATTGACAAATGAAGTGAAGTGGGATTACAATTTTGGAACTTGGTTCAAAGTGACCACTAACTTTTTTGGGTTTACTGGCCACTATCAAATTTTTTAGTCTCAAGCTTTAGACACTGTACTAAAACCAAAAGGTTGGCACTATTGGCATAAGAGACCTAATTGTAACATTGTACACATGGCCGCCCATGTACAAAACTTTGAGAAGGGGGGGGGGGAGTCAGATATTTTTCCTGTTGCTTAGCTGCATATTTTTCCTTTGGAAAACAATTTTGGTGCAGATTAGAGCTATTAACAGTTGACATTTTTAACAACTTGTTCATTAATGACAGAAGAAGAAATGTTATATTTTTGCAGCAAAAATAGTACTAAAAGCAAGTAAATACTCATTTCTAGGGGGGAGGAGGCTTGAGTCCCCCTTGCCCTCCGTATGGTGCATAAATGCTTGTATAAACTGGAATCAAGGAGTTCAAAATTAATTTGGAGTCTTTTTACATTAAACAAGTATGGGAAGCTAAAAATGACTTGTTTTGAAAAATTATTTTCCTCTTTTTCTTTTTTTTACTGAATCACACATATGGTTAATCATGAATAGTAAAATGCTTATAAAAATGTATACATACTTTTTTGATTACGTCTAAACTAAGGTTTTATGTTTGCAGATATTGGTATTTGGGTGCTTTGAAGGACAAGTATGTATACTTGAAAAATTCGTTTAAAGTAAGTGTGTAACTGACTTCCAGATAATTGACACATTTTTCATGCATGCTTTCTTAAAAGTCATTAAACATATCAGGACAAACACATTTTTTTAAATTCATTTCCTTCTTAGGAGCACAAGCCGATAGAGAATTTGAATCTCCAGTATGTCGCACCATGCGCAGGTTGTTCCAAATGTTACAGGCCTCCCAAAGCAGGCAAAACAGGCGGAAGGTGGTGGTCTGTTTTTGTTCCCCAAAAAGCAGACATTAGAGGTAAATGCTTGAATTTTTCAGGCATTAAGTTGAAAAATATAGCTTGTAAGAAAGATATTTGAACCCGCATAATAGTTTGGCTTCCGTTGGGTGTCATATAAATATTCACGAGCAAAAGTTGATGAAATAACCAAGTTTACTTTTTGATTAAATTTTCTTTGAAGGACTTTTCATGATCGAGTTTCATTATTCAAAAGGTTTCCATCAACTAAATTAATTTTGCCAAAGCTGAAATACTTGAAGGTTTCTTTTCCATGTCCAGAATATGAGGTAAAGTGAAATAGCGGGGAAAAGTGAATGAGTTAAATATTTGCTGTTTTTAGCTCCACCTATTTAGCAATATTTTATCTATGTTCTTAAACATATCGTTGACTCCTGTCAAAAAATGAATGGCGGTAAAGATTAAGGCATGTAATAAGTCATTTTCAAAATTTGATATACATACTGTCTTCCCCTTAGGGTGGTTCAAAAAAAATTTTTTTTTGCTATAGACCAAGGCGCACCCTACTTTTTTTACATTTATGTATGAGATCACTCCCCTAAAATTTCAGCTCTCTACTCTTAATGGAAGATGGTGCTCAAACACCCTTCATTTTTCCGCTTTTTCGTAATTTTCACAATTTTTGAGTTTTTCAAACTAAAGAGACCATTTTCTTGGAAGAGATTTTTTTTTTCAATTATTCTCATTTTCCAACGCATAAATATTAGTTCAAACAATTGGAAAGTTTCTTAGTCGTTTGAATCTATATAGCAACACCTTTGATACAATTGATTATTTAGTAGATCGCAGCATACAATGTAGATTGCAGTACTACTTGTCTACATGTTGTGCTATGATTTTCAAAACTTACGCTTGCCAAAATAGAGTTGTGGAAGAACTGTGCAAAATGTTTTTTATGTTTTTAAAGTAGTGGGATGCAGAGAAAAAAATTGCAAGATTTAAAGTTTTAAACTAATAGAGCTAACAGTATCACAAGAAGAACGAATTAAATTATAAAAACTAATTGCACAAAATAAACAATTGTAGCTAGTCTGGCATAGAACTAATCTGAAATTTAGGCAAAGATATTTACTTCATGCTTACTTTGGCTATCATATTCCTCACAAGTTCTATTCTTTTTAATAACTTTAAAGCGAAAAAATGTTTGGCAAAGAATTAAACAAACAAACAAACAAAAAAAAAAAAGAAGAATGTTGCACATAGAACTTAAAAAATACTTAAACAAGTTTGAAGCTTCAACTGTGAGCTTTTTATAAATCTATAGATAAATCTATGATCACTCTTGCTGATTATAAAGAGATAATTGAGTTATTATTAGTCAATCTATCAGAGAAAATCCAGTCTCTTATATGCCTCAAAATATTTATGTTCCTATATAAGAAAGAGATTTTTCATTTAATCATGAGAGAAATAACCTAGATACAACACTTTCTACAGTTTCAGCGCCTTTCTGTACAGTACAACAAATAGATTGAACACTAATAGATGCTATTAAAACTTCTGGGAATATCTGAACTTGGAAAAAAACCTTATAAGACCTGGAAATTGAAATAACAACTAGGACAGTTTTATTAAAGTACTTGTGACACCTTTCTGGTGAATTAATTAGTTTGACTTAGTTTTTCGTATCAAATTCTAGTTGAAAGAAAAACAAGTTATTATAAGAATAAAGATGTGAAATATAACAAGTGTAGTACAGAACAATTGGATTTTTTTCAAACATGAATATTAGAGATTATTTTCTAACATTCTTCGTCCTACGCCCCCAACGAATGCAAATATGATATCAATCACAGAATTAAAAGAAAAAAAACTAAAATAAATAAATAATGGTAAATAACGTTGCTGAGGAAAATGTTCAAATAATTCAAGAATTTAACAGAATTTTTTTCAATAATGAGGACAATAAGCAGTTTCTTTCACCTGCTGTTGAAGAAAATTGAGTACTTATCCTTGCTGAGACAGTAAAATATTCAATACTAAAAGTCTCTCTCTCAAAAAAAAAATCTATATATTAATATACATAGAAAGTTGAATTGCATAGCAATAAGTTTAAATATTTTGGCTTTATTTAAAAACTTCTAGCAAATTTCAGTATAACAACACTGCTTGGCACAAAATGAACTTCAAATGTATCTGACACTATTCTTGCTGTTTCTTATGTAATATGCCCCACTAAATCCAAACATGATCTCCGTTTCTCCCTTCACAGTAATCACTCGAACATAACTAGAATGAATATAAATAATACTGAAAGGTTCTTTACTGAGTTAAATCTGCAGTACGACTCATATGTAACATGCAATGTTTCCAAGATTTTGAAAAATTTTTTGGACGTGGGAGTCATAAAAGCAGTTCAATATTATTGTGTTGCACCAGAAAAAAAGTGTAAAATTTTGAAGCTGAAAAAAGTGAGTTGTTGATGAAATGTTAAATATTTTACGGAGGGGGGGGGGAATACCCCCATGAGTCTCCTAACTTGCGAAAAGTGTTCATGATTTTGTACTTTACACCTCTCTAGCCCTATAGAAGAATGTTAATGGTAAATATACTGCTTCCTTCCCCTCCATATAATATCTATGAAATTGTCGAAATCTGATGAAAATAGGAGGGGAGGGGGGCGCTATTTTCGAAAAGTGGGAGGCAATGGGAGGAAAGGGAAGCCATATTAGGATTCAGGGGATCATTGAACATAAGGATCAGTAAAAATGATAGCAAAAAAGCGGATTTTTTTTTTTTTTTTTTTGCCGCTCAACCGAAAAACGTTTGAAATTGACAAAAACTGGAGAACTATTTGCGCTTTGAGCACCGTCTTTTTATTTAAGTAGGACGTTGAAAATTTGGCAGTGTATTAGGGTGGATAAAGGTAAAAAAATGAGCCACCGCCGTGACCTCTAGGACAAATTTTTTTTTTTTACCGTAGGTTTGTGAACCACCCTACTTCCCCTCTCAAACGAATACTGTCGGTTCCGAGAAATATTATTCGATCGAGCTGGGATCTTTAGCATTGCGTCTATGGTACGGGAAAAGATTCGGTTCTGAGATGTTTTAATTCGTTTATCCATTACCCGATTATACTCGGCTACCTTAAAATAGGCGTATCAAGTTTAGTAATGTTGCGCTGTCTCCTTTGGAAACTGTACGAAAGAAAACAACTCCACTCTTTGCAACAATGGTTGAATGCAAACGATTAAAATTGCTTTGTCCGTAAACTATTATTCTATTGAAAAATCAACGTTAATGGAGCATAACGTTTTCTTAGACATGTGTGCTTTATTTATGTATGCCTGGGTTTGTTAAGGAACGTTGAGAAATAACTGAGACATGAGGATATAAATAAAAACGTGAGCGTAATTCGATCCACATAAAATAAGTGAAATGCCTCTACAGCAGTGCACAAAAAAAAGAGAGTGGAGCTGTTCTCTTTTGTATGGTTTCCATGGAGACATCGCAAAATTTCTAAGCCTGATACGGCCTACTTTAAAATAACCAAGAATAGGTTTGACGAATAAATAATGAGAAAAGAGTTGGGTTGTTTTGGTTGTCTTTTTCCCCTGCTGTGGGAAAGCTCCTGACACTTAGGGTAGAATTTGTAAGAAAAGCAGTCGAAAACTTTGTACAGTTAATGAAGTTAAAAATGCTAGACAACGTGTCCAAAAAGTACAAATAAAATGTTTAAAAAGAGTTAGAAAACTCTAGCAAATAGCTATTTCGGGGCTATTATAAATGGAAGCCCCATCATCAGTGCAAAAAGATGATGGTTCACTGACCACAGTCAAGTGAACCAGGAATGCGAGAAACGCGAGGGTAAATAAACAGAACAGAAAGAGTAGGTACGCAGAAACTATTACGTCATGGGTAAAACACAACAACTGCGCAACAAAGATTACGTCACAGACGAAAAAGTTTTTAAATAAAAAACTTTTTCGTCTGTTTACCCTCTCGTTTCTCGCATTCCTGATTCACTTGACTGAGGTCAGTGAACCATCATCTGTTTGCACTGATGATGGGGCTTCATTTATAATAGCCCCGAAATAGCTATTTGCTAGAGTTTTCTAACTCTTTTTAAACATTTTATTTGTACTTTTGGACACGTTGTCTTGCATTTTTAACTTCACTTAGGGTAGACCTCGAAAGACAAGATATAAGAGAAAATATTTTTAAAATCATAGATGATAAATATTATTTAATACAGTTGTGTAATATTTTAATAAAAGCTCGGAATGTGCAAGAAGAAAATGAAAAAGATTGAAAATAGTAGATTTATGAAGTAAACTAACCCATATTTATCTTTTAGTACTTATAGATTTTTTATTTTTATTTATTTATTTGGATAAAAATTAAATTTAAGAAAGAGTTTCATTTTGGTTATAAAAAATAAAATTAATTTTTTGCCCTTTCATCATTTTTTTCTTTTTTTTCCTTGTGTTCATGTGTGTGTAGCGGCGGGGGGGGGGTGAGTGTATGTTTTACATTTAAAAGTTGATGTACTAGGTGATATGTAGCATACTATCCTCAAGAAAAGAAGGTTTTTCACGACTTATGAGTTAAGTGTTAAATAATGTTTTGGAAGCTTCAGTTTGATGAGTATTTCTTTCTCACTGTCTCATAACATTTTAGCTAATATTAATACACTTTCAGGTGTTGAATTAAATAATCTAACATAAGTCCTATTTGAATGACTCTTTTTTTTTTGGTTCACTTTAATTATGATTGTAAAGCGGCTTAAATGTGAGGATGCAGTTGTTGAGCAAACTACTATATTTTTCACTTTTTTGTCCAGAAAACAGTTCTCTGCCGGATCTAAGTAAGGTAATTAATGAAGAGTGTGGAAAGTACATAGACCTGAATCCGTCGTGTCTCAATATTTCTGTCTACACTCTGGCAGCAAATCCAGACAGAGAGGTAAGTTGTACCCTTTATGCCCCGATGGTGCTCAGAAGTCCCGCTTGTATTGATTTAGCATTATGAAGCCTAAATAGCTGGAATCTTGCTGGCACTTGAAAGTACCACTCCTTGTACTTTGCTGAGAGGTCGACAGATGGTACTTGCGACTGGAAACTGTTTTCTTAGGGCCCTGAGCCGTGGGGGTCTTAGACCCCCGAGATTTTCAAAAATTTTATTCTCGGTATATATGGGTGATTCTACAAAAATGGGCAAATTTGTGTTCCATACTGATTGCTCCTTTTGTTTTTAATTAAAAAAAACTTTTGGGAATATTTTTATGCGTCTTTTGTTCTATAATTCTGACTATCAACAATGTCAATAATTAATTATTCATTTAAAAAGGAAATATTACATTGAAATGTCATCCACATGCCCTGTCCCATAGGCACAATTTTCACAATCTATGGAATCTAGATTTTAAAAAAAAAATCTGGTATGGACCCCACACTACTTCCTTTTACGTGTAAATTTCTTAGTAGTTGCCTTAAGTGTTAAAAAAAAGTGCTTGGAGGGAGAAAGGTAACAATTCAAATATTTACTCCCCTAATCTGCCACGAAACAATGCAAAAAAAATTTTACAATGGTTAATTTTCTAAATATTGCTGATTTTAATATCATTCAGTGAATTTTTTGCAAAATATCGCCAATAGCGCCAAGTTGAACCCAAATTCAAAAAAAAAAAAAAAAATTTCGCCAAATTTATCGTCAACTTAGTGATATGTCGCCAAGTTGGCGTAAAACACTTAGGGACCAAAACCTTGGCAACTTATCGCCAAGTGGTCGCGCTTATTCATATCACTCGAGTCTGCATTGAAATTAACACTGATTTACCCCAAAAAGGGGTAAAACACCCCTTTGAGAACATTCGAATGCAACCACAAGGGGAGGTGCACAACTAGACCATGCTCAGAGCCTACATACCAAGCTAGAAGCTTCTACGGCATATAGTTTTTGAGTTATGCGACACACATACGCACAAGAGGGTGGGCCGAAAATGACTTTTATTTTTTTTTCGATGGCGAGATATGCGGAAAAGGTGCCATTGGGAGCACAAAGCACTCACAAAAAATTTGAAATTTTTTGCACAATTTCTTGATCTGCCGCAATCGCCTTGAAGTTTCGGAAAAATGCTAATTTTTGATGTTTTTCGTAAAATTTGTCAAAATTTTTTTTTAAATATTTTCAGTGATAGGTGTAACTTAAAAGATACTATTAGGGGCACTAAGTTCACATAAAAAATTTGAATTATTTTGCTCCATTTCTTGATCAGCCATAAACGCTTGGGGGTTTCAGAAAAATTGCTAAAATTGGATATTACAGCAAAATTTGTGAAATTTTTTAAAAAAATTATTTTCGGTAATGGGGAGAGCAAAAAAGCTCACTATTATCATTAAATTAACATTAAAATTGAATTGTAAATGATATTTATTTAATTTGTCACAAATACGGGGAAAATTCAGAAAAAATGCTTTTTTTTTTAAATGATCCAATTTATTTATTAATTTTTAAGCTTTATAAAAATTCCGTCCAAGTGTTGAGAGACAATTTAGGAGTCTGAAATGAGAAGTAGTTTATCAAATAATCTGCATTTTTATTTTTAAAATTCGTTAGAGTTACAAATTAGTTATTTATTACTATTGAATTAAAACAATGTGTTAACTGAAAGTGCTTCACAGTTCTCAGCTTATTGCGCATCCAAATATCTTGCAAAATAATCCAGAACTCAACGCGAGGAGGTGGCTGCACGAGTTCCACCAGCCCTCCACCTAAAAATATTATATTCACATTGTTTTGCATTCTTCATGCAACAAAGTCCTTCTTCGAATTAAACGTTGACATTTTTATCCTGGATTGTATCTTTGCTCTGACGAAGGTATCTCTGTCCTCATGGCCACATACGTGCATTGCCGCTTCTATCACTACTTTAATTGTTCTTTCCACAGCTTGCGTGTGACTTGGAAAGCGGACTGAAGCTTCATCTAAAACCAAGCCTGATTCTATGTTTCTCTCAATCTCTTCGAATGAAAGATTCTTTGTAATTGGAGGCTCACTAAGATCTGTTGAGAGCCAGTCGATGCAGTCGTAGTACTCAGTAGCCATAAAGTTCAGTTTTAGAACCTTAAACTGTCTCAGTCTCCTGATCTCTTTCTTCTTTGAAAGGCGGCATTGTTTAATCCTTTTCCATGCCAATATTCTGATTTCTTTGTTTTCGTCTGTCGCCATTGCTAATAGTATATTCTCAGGATGGCTATATTATGCATTTCTTTGAACCACCGAATGCACTATCGTTAAGTCATCAGAGAGGAAGTTTGAGAGCAGAACTATTTTCCACAAATGTCTCCGTCCATCTGCTCACCCTGGTAGCTTCCTCACTGAGAACCATACTCTGCGCATAAACTCGTACTACGTCATTCTACTCTTAAGCTTCCTCCCTGATGACTTAAAGACGATAGTGCATTCGGTGGTTCAAAGAAATGCATACTATAGCCATCCTGAGAATATACTATTAGCAATGGCGACAGACGAAAACAAAGAAATCAGAATATTGGCATGGAAAAGGATTAAACAATGCCGCCTTTCAAAGAAGAAAGAGATCAGGAGACTGAGACAGTTTAAGGTTCTAAAACTGAACTTTATGGCTACTGAGTACTACGACTGCATCGACTGGCTCTCAACAGATCTTAGTGAGCCTCCAATTACAAAGAATCTTTCATTCGAAGAGATTGAGAGAAACATAGAATCAGGCTTGGTTTTAGATGAAGCTTCAGTCCGCTTTCCAAGTCACACGCAAGCTGTGGAAAGAACAATTAAAGTAGTGATAGAAGCGGCAATGCACGTATGTGGCCATGAGGACAGAGATACCTTCGTCAGAGCAAAGATACAATCCAGGATAAAAATGTCAACGTTTAATTCGAAGAAGGACTTTGTTGCATGAAGAATGCAAAACAATGTGAATATAATATTTTTAGGTGGAGGGCTGGTGGAACTCGTGCAGCCACCTCCTCGCGTTGAGTTCTGGATTATTTTGCAAGATATTTGGATGCGCAATAAGCTGAGAACTGTGAAGCACTTTCAGTTAACACATTGTTTTAATTCAATAGTAATAAATAACTAATTTGTAACTCTAACGAATTTTAAAAATAAAAATGCAGATTATTTGATAAACTACTTCTCATTTCAGACTCCTAAATTGTCTCTCAACACTTGGACGGAATTTTTATAAAGCTTAAAAATTAATAAATAAATTGGATCATTTTAAAAAAAAAGCATTTTTTCCGAATTTTCCCCGCATTTGTGACAAATTAAATAAATATCATTTACAATTCAATTTTAATGTTAATTTAATGATAATAGTGAGCCTTTTTTGCTCTCCCCATTACCGAAAATAATTTTTTAAAAAAATTTCACAAATTTTGCTGTAATATCCAATTTTAGCAATTTTTCTGAAACCCCCAAGCGTTTATGGCTGATCAAGAAATGGAGCAAAATAATTCAAATTTTTTATATGAACTTAGTGCCCCTAATAGTATCTTGTAAGTTACACCTATCACTGAAAATATTTAAAAAAAATTTTCACAAATTTTACGAAAAACATCAAAATTAGCATTTTTTCGAAACTTCAAGGCGATTGCGGCAGATCAAGAAATTGTGCAAAAAATTTCAAATTTTTTGTGAGTGCTTTGTGTCCCCAATGGCACCTTTTCCGCATACCTCGTCATCGAAAAAAAAATAAAAGTCATTTTCGGCCCACCCTAACGCACATACATCCGCACATACTTACATACAAACGTCACGAGAAAACTCGTCGTAATTAACTCGGGGGTGGTTGAAAAGGATTTTTCGGCTGCTTATATGTTGGTTGGTACATATGCACGTGCTGACAGGTCAAAAAAACTACTGAACATTCATTCGGGGGTGAGCAAAATCAAAATTTAGACTCAAATTTGAGTGATTTTTTTTCGTGATCACAATACTTCCTTTACTACGCAAAAGGAAGGAAAAATTAGTGATTTTTTTTCTCAAGATATTTTATTTTTAAATGTGTGTGTGGGCAATATGTAAATCACAAAAAAAGCAAAATAATGTGAAAATAATATCTCTAAAAATTAATCTAAACTTTGTCCCAGCGATTATCAGTCATCCACATGTCTTCAAAGTATAGATATTTTTCTCTGAAATGTTTTATTTCAAAATCTGGCAACACATCTTAAAATGAAGCATGGAGCTTTGTTATTCCTGGCTGAAGATTAATTTTGCTGTTCTGCAATTACTTTTTGATTAAATGCAAGCTTAACTCAACTTCCAAGGCAGGTGTTTTTCATTTTTGTCATTAACATGCCCTGCAGAATGCAAGTAAAATGTACACAAAAATTAATTTTGATGATGAATAGGCCTAAAGCTTACATTTGTTGGCTCTTTTTCGAAGCAAAGCCGACAAATATTCAGTAATGACTTTTTGAGAACGTATTACTTGTGTTATGTCATTCACATGCCCCAATTTAAATCTCCAACTTAAGTAAACCCTAGTTCCAACCTAATATTATGTAATAACTATGACAGTACAATGTTTAAAAATTAGGTCTAACAGTTTACAGGTTAAAAAAACTCATTAATATCCCTATTGTATTATTCACATATCCATTGTCTTATTAACATACCCATTGTGTCATCCACATGTCCTTTTTACCATTCACATGCCTTCAAAAAAATGAGAATGCAAAAATACAACAAAATACAAAGATTTAAGCTCTGCTGATATTCTGTTTTAGTTATGTAACTTATAAAGTACTTTCCTGATTTTTAATTTTTAATTAATTTTTTTTAATATACATACTAGAAATTTTCCCGTTTTTGTAGAATCACCCATATGCTTTTTTGGTGTATTTTCAACTGAAAAAACAAAAAAAACTATGTAAAATTAATTATTAAATTAATTTGGGACATAAAGGGATGATGTGTATTGTGAATTTTGTCCCGTTAAAGTAGGTAATCAAATCCTACCCCCTCAAAATCGAGAGGGATCTGGATTCAAATGAATTTTGATTTTTGATTAAATGTCATGTTTAATTTTTCTTTTGCCAGCTTCAAAAGCACTGTACCTTCGTGACCAAATTCAGTTTTATGCTTTCTATACGCTGATCTGAAATCTGCTGCTCTTTCTCCAAGTGGAAAAAAAAAGAAGAAATAATCTAAATTATAGTTTTAAAAAAAACTAAAAAATACGCTTTTAGAGTTAATTTTTAAAAGATAAAAGTCACGTTCTTTACAAATATAAAAGTTACATACTTACAGAGGCGGACTGGCCGTAGAGGCCACCTGCCCGCGGGCAGGTGGCCTCTACGCCCCCCCCCCCCCACACACACACTGCCAGTGCGCCTTCAACTTTAGTAAATTACTTATTTTTTATTTTTTTCCCGTTTGGAACATGTAAAAAGTAGTCAATAAGCGTTATCAGAAGGCGGCTCTTATTGTACCCCAGAAGTGATAGGTGGTCTTTAAGGGGGATCTCATCCAAAGTTAGCGCCCTCCAGTCTGTGCTTCCTTTCGCCGTGAACAAAGCCTTTTCTTTTTAATCTTTACGTTCGAAGCACGGAAAGTAATCTATAAAAGATTGAAGAAAATGGTTATACTCAATAATGTACCTGTTATAATTAACTTTTATTTATTGCATCACAGACGTGATAGGTTGTCGGAAAGGGGGATCTTTGCCAAAAAAAAAAAAAAATACAGCTCCTTCCAGGTTGTACGCCCTTGCGCCCTCGAACCTGTGCGCCTTCGTTTTTTTTCCACCTTACTTTCGGAGGGTATGAAACAAGGCAGTCCAGTCTCCGAGGGGGGGGGGGGTCTTAATCTAAAGTGAGCGTTCTCCGGCCTATGTATCATTGCACCCTCGAATCTAGTTGACTTGGGTGCCCTCCCCCCCCCTTCTTTTAATTCGAAGCGAATGAAACAGTCTATAAAAGTTTGCTGCAGGAGATTATAATTAATAATGTGCTATAATTCACTTTAATTCATTGCCCCCACCCGCCCCCAGAGGTGATAGGTAGTCTGGAAGGAGGACCTTTAACCAAAAAAAAAAAAACATCTTCCTCTGGGCTATGCGTCTTTGCGCCTTCGAACCTGTGCTCCTTTGGGTTTTTTTTTTTTTTAATTTTTTACTCGAAGCGCGAAAAGTACTTAATAAAAGTTTCAGTACAAGGTTCAAATGAATAGCGTAAAAAATAAACTTTGAATTCATAGCAGCTCAAAAGGGATATGTAGTATGGTCTTAAACCAAAGTGAGCGCTCTTATTTTTGTGCGTTTTCCTCTCTTGTGTGTGTGTGTGTCAAGTCAAAGTGTCAATCTCTTGACTGAGGTTACGAATTCATGTGTGGTGATGTTGGTTAGAGAAATCGGTTGTTAAAAGATTCTTCAGACAGGTATTTTTATGATGGGAGAAAGCTGCATGAGTAAGCAATTGAATTGTACTGCACTGAAAAACGTGTACCACCGACAAAAATGTTTAGTTTTGCCTAAAATAAAATTGAATAATGATTTACTGAATATTGTGTTAGTTGATTGACTAGCTCCTTCCTATTTTCATGAGCATTTTAATAGTAAGCGGATCATCAAAACAGCAGTAAGTAAGTAAAAATACAGCAGATAATACCTTTAAACCACTGAATCTATATATACGCACACCGTAATTCGTTATAAACCGCACAACTTTTCAAAGGTAAACAATAAATTGAAAATAACAATTTCTGTATTTTAAGCACAACAGCCAATGTGAAACCATTTAGTGCAGGATGAAACTCTGTTATGAAACCCATTTATTTGTGAATAATGGTTAAAATTGTATTTTATTTAAATCTATATCCATGGTGTGCATTATAACGATCTTTTATTGTTTGACAAGATCAGTTTTAACACAATGTGGAGGGCTCGCAAATTATGAAAATTATTTTTTTTTTCAAACTTCCGAATTCACATGACTTATCTGACTAATGAGAGACAAGTTTGGAAAGTACAGCAATGGTTTTAAAGGATTTAACTCATAACAGTTAGGTCAGATTCTTAATTTGTTTAAGAATACAGAATCTAGAATTTTTTAAAAGCGTTTGAGACAGAAATCACAAATAAGTATTGCAATTTTTGTTAAGCACAGAGGATTAAGAAATTGTAGCTAAAGAAGTAACTTTAATCTTTTAATGAAAATAAACGCGTTTAAAATAGAGCGAGATGTATTACTGTGAACAGAAAGTTTTATTTATTGGTGTATTATTTTCAAGGATTTCCTCTTTTTTAGCCTTAAATCAATTTAATAAAGATGATTTTATTTAGATTTCGCTTTTATTATTATTTATGCTTTATTGGAGACCCTGCATGAGAGTAAGTAAAAAATTCCCATACATTTCAGAATGTAACACACTAGTAAAAAATATAACTTTCATTGAGAAATGAGAGGAATAAACATCGTCATTGTATATTACTATCTGTTTTTTCATTCATTGCACGGTCTACCGTGAAAATAAAAGTTTTGCCAAAAGATGCATGTTCACTAGGGTGATTCAGAAATGTATGGAAAAAAATAAATGCATTTTTGCGCGTCTTACCCTCTTATTTTGTGCCACTATATGCACTGATTATTTGTGCAAAATTTTGACAAAATATATTAATATTTAGAGGTCGCTCAAACGCCTTGAAATTTCGTGATATTGACAAAAACGCGATCGTAAATGATATCTATGGAAAAGAGTAGCCTTTGTATTTTTGTTCGTCTTACCGTCTTGTTCAGGCCTTTATATACACTGAATTATTCTCCCAAAATTTTAGTAAACTATATTTACATTTAGGAGTACTTCAAATTTTGTGATAGGTGCACAAATGCGAACGTAAATAATAATAATAAAGTTACTTTATTGCTTTTTTATATCTCTGAAGAAAAAAAGCGTGCAATCGCAAAATGAACTAAAAATCTGAAAAACCAATGAAATGCAGAAAAGTATGAAAACTAATCAAATACGGAAAAAATATAAAAAACAAATTTAAATACATTAAATATATAGTAGTTTGCTCATTAATTCTTGCAATACTTTTTAAGGTTACATTTTTACAACTTTGAAACCTTTTCTGTGTTCCTGTACCACTTGAAGAAGACACTGTCTTTGTTTTTCGTCGTTAGTGATAGTCTTAACAAATGCTTCAATAAGGGCCATGCCACTCTCTGTATTGTCGTTTACAATCCTGAGTTTCTTTGATAGTACAAAGCTTTATTGGTAGCTATCTTGAAGATTCCAATGCTCAGGATCAAACAGCTGATATATTTTGAGTTTCTTCTTTACAAGAATAAGGACGCTGAAAATGTTCCAAATCATTTCTCAGTGCTTGCACAAAAAGGGTTGCTGGGAACCCAGCTTTTAGATATTCTTTCCCATTAACGATAAGAATGTGAAATAAATCACATTCATATGTTACGAAAACCTTTTCTTTGTCCGGTTGCAAGTTTGAACTGGTTGTGAAATACCCATAACTTGAAGCCATAAAGAATCTTTGACCCAGATATAAAACGAGGAACCACTCTTGGGACACGAAAACATATACCAAGAGAAGGTGCTCCGCTCAAGAAAATCGCACTAAGCTGTAGTCTCTTCCTTGGACACTTCTTTTGCATGGTCATGGTCATCAGAAGTTGATTTTACGTAACTTCCAATATTAGTTGCACGTTGCTCTGAATGGGCTACCAACTCCTCAACCTCATCGCTTCTCCCTTTAGGTTTAAAATTAGAATGTTTTATCCTTGACTATGATTGCTGAAACCGCTTAAAAAGCAGTATTGTAGATCCAATGGCAGTGGATGGTTCCACGCGCAATTGCGTGAACATTTGACATTGCACGCAATCAAATACCCTAATTGTACCTATTTCTTGGTTTATCGGTTAAAATACCGAGAGACCAAGACTAGAATAGACTCGGTTGCAATACCACAGAAAACACAATGTCTAAAATATAATTGCGGAAAGCACAATATAAAAGTTGCTTCCCTAGTTTTTTTTCCCGAGTTCAAACATGCTCCAACTTTAGTACCGGCACTGCATGTCGTATCGAAACACATACCACGTACGAGCTCAGTAAGTTCCCATTTATCTAATTGGTTATCGTATAGCAGCATTTACCATAGCAATTTTAGTGCCTGACTAACATACTAGAACCCAGAAGTAAATCATCAATGCTTGTGGTTTTGATACTAATACTGGTATGAAAAACGCTGATCCTTCTTCATTTTCCCAATATATTTTGCATAAATGTTTCGTTCCAGTGAACTATCAAAGGAAGTCATAGATTTAAACGACTTTTGTAAGTTAACGGCCGATTCAGAGCGAATAGTTTGCATTTACCATTTTATGGACGTTGTCAAATCCTCCCCATTTTGACCCATACTTTGTACTGTAGCAGCTACTATCAAAGTGACTTTCTGTCACTTATATTGGGCTCTGTCTAGAGTGGATGCTAGGTGCTTTAGCCGAATAAACTCATACACCTCAAACAACCGAAAAGAAAACAGAAACCACAGCCCGAGCTTGTAGCTGCATTTTCTACCCAAACTCAGGTAAGACATGATGCAGCTTTGGATCGGGGGGCGGGAGGGGGGTCATTACAACTAACTTCGAGCTATTATCTTATTGACTAATTACTTAGTAGAGTAAACTAACATTTTAAATTAGTCCATTTTATATGAAGTACAATATTATTTTGGGTAATGAAGTTATATACTCCAACTCTCGAAATTGCTAATTTTCAACAGAATTCGATCGTGTTGAGCGACCTCTAAATATTATTCAATTGAGCTAAAATTTTACGTACATCACATTCAGGAAAAGTAAAAAAACTGCGGGGTAAAACCAAAGAAATTCCAAAAAAAATTTTTTAATCACCCTAATGTTCACCAATTAGGCTCAAATAAAAGAAAAAACTGCTTACATTTTCACGCCAAAGTGAAGGAATAGCTATTTCAAAATTTAAATTGAGACTTTATCGGATTTTTTTAAACATACCTATCTCCCCCTCCATATGAAATTTCTGAATATTGAAAAACCTTTGTGACAAATTTGGCAATGATCCGACGGAAACTTCTTGTTGTTATTTCCCCTATATAATCCTACAAAACTGGCTAACCAGGCAATATGACTCAAAATTTAAATTAGACCTCTTTGGATTTTTTTTGAGTTCTGATGTTCCAAAAATCTTCAATGTGAATTTCTGAGCAGCTAAGGACTTAAGTACGAAATTTGGTAAAGATCCGGCGCAAACTGTGGACTTGTATAAGAAGCATACTCACCCACACCCAAATATTCACACCCATTTATTATGCAGGTTTAACTTATAATTTAACTACGGTATACTCCCAATTATCTATCGCGGATAACGAAAAAAGGCTAAAAATAAGTGATAAAAAGAAGATAAAAATTGTGTTTTGCTTAAAATTTATCGTATTGTGCATAAGAAGTGTTACAAATAATGAAGATAGGAACAGGATTACACATCACATATATTATACCAAACTTAATTTTGCTGCAAAAAAAAAAAAAAAAAACGAGACCCTTTCGGATAATTGCCGCAGAAAATGTGTGTGTGTGTGTGTGTGTGGAGGGGGGGGGGGGAAGGTGCTATTTTGAAGTGCGCCCTTTGGAGGTTTGGGTTAGCGCCCTCATGGGGGAGCCAGTCCGCCCCTGCATACTTAATACCAACATTAATACTAACCTTTTGGATCCGGGCTGTTTTTTGGAAATTTTTCTTTCGACCCAGGTAATACGACAGTTGAACCACAGATTTCTTTTCCATTGAAAAGAGAAGGTACAAACTGCGGTACTAAACGTATGAAACCTTGAAAACCCCGTCTCCAAAGGGTTTGAGTGAAAATCTCAACCCCGTCGTCCTCTGAAAAAAAAAAGACTTATGGTACAACATGTGTACCGTCCAGTTCCTAAAGGCTAAAGATTTAACTATATTTCATGATACTCTAACTGATTTTCTCTGATTTTCAAAACTATGGAATATCCGCTAAGGTTACATGCACTTATAATACATCAAAATGTAACATAGTTTAGCTTTTAGTATTAATCATAGTATTAAATATATTACCTTTATATTTGCAAAGAACGTGAATTTTATCTTTTATTCAGAGCTACATACATACAAACAAACAAGCAAACAAACCCACATGAAACTAGTAAAAACGTATTAAAAGACTTGCATCCAAAAACCCAATTACTGCCTTTAAAATTGATTTTCTCAAAAAAAAAAAAAAAGAAAAAGAAAAAAACTTAAACAAGTGCAGAAAGACAAATTTTTAATATCATTTTATTTCTTTACATTAATCTCTTCAAATAATAAATTTAATGACCTGTCTATATTGTTAGGTGATTAATCAAGGATTGTTTAAAACTATATAGTTTTTATATCATGAGATGGATGAAAAAAATAATTGTTAAAAGAGCAAAAAAAAAAAAAGTTTTTTTTTTTTTTTTTAACCAATTCGGAAAAAAAGGCAAAAAGAAAAGCATTTTTGTTTTCTAAACGAAATTCAGAAATATGAATGTGAAAGACCATTTGATAAACTATTTTTCTACATAGTTGACACCATTGTTCAGACATTTGTCATGACAAGAAACCTACTTTTTTATGCCCTGCTAGACTAACAGTGTTGGACACCATTTTCTGCATGATCAAATTTTGTGTCTGGAATCAACTCCTAATTGATGAACTCGAAACAAAGGCAAAACTAGTCTCTAGATTGCCTAACTGATCTTTAGGGCAGTAACTTACTGTTTAACCCTTTTTTTATTCTTTCAAACGGGGCTGCAGTAGAGGCACAACCTTTTTGCAGACCTAGTGCTGTCCCCAATTAGGCATACACTCTTTCACGTAGCGCCAGAATCGGCGAATGCCATTGCCACGAGAATTTTGACGCCCAGTTGCCGCCAGATGGGGGCACCTGGCCTCTTTTTTGATGCGAAAGAGCACTAGGATTTAATTTTGCCTAGGGATATTCAAAGCCAAACGAATACCCCAATGGATCTTTTACATGTCGCATAATCATGCGCCGAGGTTTTTCCGCATCTCGAAAATCCGCCGACTGGCCAACTCTAGGATCGAACCCGGGTTATCGGCGCGGAAAGCCGACGCTCTACCACCACGCCACTCAGTCGGCACTGTTTAAGACCCAAGCTTTGCCTTCAAATGACAATTAAATGCCTTTAAAACCTATATTTTCAACTGTGGATCTTCAGTACTTCACAGTGCTCAGTCAAATATTAAACTTAATCTTCAGAACTTGTTTTGTATAAATTTTTAAGAAATTTTATGTAACTGCACTTTACCTTTTTTCCAGGCTACGGGCGGACCCTTGGTTTTGAAAATGTATCCTGAAACATTATCAATGAAACAGTTCATCATTTCAGGGTAGTGCTTCTTTAACTGATCATTTTTTACACAGCACTTTATTAGAATCAGTGTCAGCAGTTGACGTTTTATAATATTAACTTGTTATATTAATCGTAATTAATGCCTTTGTATTATTTTTACTTTCATCTTCTTTTTTTTTCTTTTGGTTATCTATGTGTTTATTTATTTATTTTTTGCTAAAGTTTTATGCAATTTTAACAAGTTTTCAATCTCAAGGTATTAAGTATTTTTAAGTCAACTTTTAGGTGTGTACTTATATTTTTAAGTTTTAATTGGGAGCGGGAACTGTCAATTCAGGAATACCTGTGCATTTGATTCTTCTAAAATTTCTTCTTTTCGGAGATTTTTGCTGCATTAATTAATTGATGAAAATGTGTAAATGCCATCGTACGGCAGATAATCCGCGAGCATATAATCGTTTCTGTATTGTCATATTCGAGTTACTGTCATGACCTGGAGACTACTGTAATGTAAAGACACATTTTATCTACATATTACTGCAAAAAAAAACATACAGACAAGTTGAAGCAAATATAACTTTGTTTCAACTGGATCGAAAACTTGATGGGCCGCATGTGCATAGCAGATTATGAATTGTTGCTTTATAGAGACATGAAATATTTAAATGTATGCATTTCAACTGGAAGTGATATGTTGTTTGTCTGTTATGGATTAAATTGTTAACCACTGACGCAACAAGTAAGGGAGTTATAAGTTTGTGTCTGCGTATCTGTTTCTCTGTGTATCTGTCTGTGGCACCGTACAGCCTAAACAGATGGACCGATTTTGAAATTTTTTTTTTTGTATTTGAAAGGTTAAGTGATCAAGAGTGTTCTTGGCTAGGTCTCGTCTTTGGATGACATTAATTAACAAAAATATTAATTAAAACCTTTAGAATGTTTTTCATAATTTTTAAAATGAAAATATACTAGAAAATTTAAAGCAATAGTACCGAAAAAAAAGGGAAAAAATCTGCCTCTGATAAGATGTGTTTGGAACTTCCATGCAAAATAGAACTCGAATCATAACGTTTTTAACAAATGCAGCTAAGGCTTAAATCTACAGGATTGGAAACCGATGTCATTGTTGGCTGACGAGGAAAGAAAACTCAATGATTTAGAAAAGATAATCTGTTGCCAATTTCTATTTGTTAACAATTTAAGTACCTTTAATTGATTTTAGTATAAGAATTTTCAATTTTCTCCCTTTATTCTGCTTTTGCGACTAGCAAATTTTACTAGTAAGGATTATGTTTCCTTTTTCCGTGTTCACCATGTTGTGGCGAGTCCTGTTCTCCGGTCAGTACGGATGACCTTCGCCGGTAGCTGTGATTGACATCAGACGCCGGACTGTCTGAGCCCTAACTGACGAATTTTCCGATATCTGAATTTCGAGTTGTTAGGTGGTTCAGTGGTTGAAAAAATAGATAGAATAGATGTTCAAATTAAAGCACAATTATTTATTACGTACAACACTACACTTAACAAAAATACATAACACTTAATTTGGACAGAGTATCGACAAACCTTCTTCGTTCACATTCCATATTCGACTCTCAAAACAGGGGTGATTGTGTTCCGGTATTTTACCGGATTTCTGGTATTTTCATGATCGATTCTGGTATTTTCATGTTCGAAAATACCGGAAATAAAATATTTTTAATTATGCTTTTGTCTTCCCACCTTCGGTATTATTTTTTTTTTCGAATTTTCGGTGATTTTCCGATAATTACTAATAATATTCATTGAACAAAAATGTTAAAATGCCATTCTTTTTTTTTTGACGAAAACCTATTTGAAACTATTCGAGTGTATGAAATGCGTCTTGTTTGTTTATGAAAGGCAATTTATTATTAAATACCTATAATTATAAAATTAGGTGTGTTTAAATAGTAGGGGCCTTGGTTTTTTGAATAAAGCACTCCCCCCCCCCTCCCCCCCCCCCAAACACACATTTTCTCTTCAAAACTTTCAGGTATTTTTTCATGAACTCACAATCACCCCTGTCTCAAAAGTAAGGACTTACTTCAAGCGCCCCCTTTCGGCGGGGAACGTACAAAAGGGTTTTTCTACACTAGCCGGTTGGGGACATTTCTAGGTTCTTTGTCACTCTATGGTGCGCTGCACGGAAAAGACTCGTGTTTCATTTCATATGCCGACCGCTGGTGGGACGAACAGACAGGATGGAGACTTGTGTCCAGCCAATCTATGGGTGTCTAATTTTTGCGTCGACCATCGCGACACTGGACGATTCAATCAAAAAAAAAATGAATAAAGTTTGCTGGAGCACGCCCCTTGCAAAATTTCGAGGAGAGCGCCCACTCAACTTTGGGGAGACGAGTGAGAGACTCGGTCGTGAGAGTTGTGTTTTGCTGGGCTCAATACAGGCGTACCGAGTGTGAACGAAAAATTCGGAACCGTGTTCCAGAGGCGCTGTGGCTGCGCCGAACATTTCTCGACTCAACGAAGTTCTCTGTTTGAGGCAGCTGAACTTTTTTTGATACTAAACATTTTTCCTCCATGGGCAGACTTGTACATATGCTCCTATATAAGTTATTTAGTCAAGATTGGGATTAATAAAAATCGATTTAATTAACAACAAGGTACAGTTTGCGTATCAATTTATTAACGGAAGTAACGAACGCGCCACAATATCCTCTCGAAAACAGAGAAATATATTTAGATTTAAAATGCTTTCTGACCAGAGGAATTCGTTTTAATATGAGATATCCAATCAGGGTAAGGGGTTGTTTAAAATTTAAATTTATTCTTAGTACTTGTTTAAGTTTCATTTTGCATTCATGCAGGCTAAAGCATCGGAAAGAGAAATCAGTGGACTCGACCGGTACGTCTACCATCGTATTGGCACGAGAGCTGCGCATCGAAAAAAATGTTTGTGTTAAGAATCAAGATGAAACTAGTGGTGATGTTAAGGATGAAAATGAAGCTGGTGGTGATGTTATGGATCAGAATGAAACTGGTAGTGATGTTAAAGATGAAAATAAACCTAGTGGTGATGTTAAGGATGAAAGTAAAACGACTGGTGCTGTTAAGGATGAAGATATTGTAAGTAACAATAAGTAATAGTTAAAACTAGACCAATTATTTATTTATTTATTTTTTAATTTAAATTTTTGATCTTTATGATACAGTGAAAGATAAAAAAAAATATGAAAATATTGCTTGCGTGTGATTTTTCCACTCAAAGGTGGAATTCTATGAGTTTCAATTTTCAGATTTACAAAATTTTGTGTTTTAAAAGAAAAAAGTAGAAATTTAGCAGAAAACCCTGGATTGCAAAAAATATTGTATTTTTAGGCAGCATACATTAAATTGTCCACCATTTAAGAAATATTAGCTAATATAAAAGACCAATTGCTGGTGTTTAGAGATTGCTATTGGATTTCACAAATGCTGTAAAATATCCTAAGCATGCTTTTCCATGTGCAAATAACAGAACGCTTTTCATAATTTTCAACCTTTGGCAAAAAACTTTCGGCTTTTTTTTGTCTTGAAGCATCTTGAAACCTTATGTGATTGTGTGTTTTAAAGGTTTTTTTTTTTTTTTTTTTTTCAATTTTTAAGTTTATAGACTTTTTTCTTTAAAATGACTTATGTAATGTTTAGACACAGATTTTACTTTGCCAAACAATACTGTGTTTGATGGATTAAATTTGTTACTTCTATTGTAATTCAAAAAATATTACTGGCAAAACTTTTACGTAAATAATTCTTGTATGTTGCTCCAGAAATTTTAATTACATAGTTTGGTGGGAGATTTAACAGCATTAATAAAGTCGACCATTTTCTCTCCTTTTTTAATCATCACCGTCTCGTTTTGAGCCTGCTTTTGACCTTCTCTTATATAAGAATTTCATCTGTACTGTGAAATATTATTTATAATACTGTGCATAATGTAAAGTACCCTTTGATTTAAGTACAGAAAAATATGATTTGCTCTTAATATTTATGAATTCACTCTCTCTTTATTTAAACGATTCGAGCTAATTTGAACAGGCCTAAAAACAATGACTGCTAAGGCAAACCACATATTCGATGCCTGTTTTATTGTACTTACAAATAACAATATTTATTTATAAAGGATAAATACAACGTTAAAAAAGTACAAATACACAGGAATACTGTAGACACGTGTTTCGCCGAAACACGTGTCTGCAGTATTCCTGCATATTGTGCTTTTTTAACGTGGTATTTATCCTTTACATTTATGCAAAGGTATTTATATGTTTCAACAATATTTATTCTTTTAGGGATACGCAATAAAATTTCAAAGGTCTCTTTGAGTTCAATTTAACCAGATTCAACTGCATCTGTGATTGCTCTTAAATCTTTGTGTCATCAATGTAATGTTATCTTAAATTTTTATTATTTATGAATTCACTCGTTCTTTACTCATGGAGAGCAACAATTCTCTGTGTTTTTTATTATCTGTGATCGTTAAATCTTTGCTCAATATCATAAAGTGTTCTTTTTTTTTTTTAAACTGCTATCATAATTAATAAGTAATCTAAAAATTAATAACACTTCCTTAAAGGCTCCAAAACAAAGATTAAAGGAATATATTTGAATTATCTAGGTACTCTCAAACATGAAATTATGTCTTTTATGTTCATGAATAATTTTGAGTCCTGAAAATTAAGGAATTAAATATAACTTTTTTGAACATCCCATTAAAAAATAAGAAAATGCTTTCGGTAGTTACGTATTTACTCCGCTGCTGTTGCAGATTTGGTGGGTTTTTTGGCGGTTGTTGTTCACTCGTGGTTATCTAAAACCTCCAATTAAACCCCCAAATCTGTAGCTGCAGTGGAGTTAATACGCAAGTTTTCTTGCAGAACTTTCAATTTTTAACTTTTTTTTTTTTTGTTTCTTACTTAACTTAACGCTTACTATCTTTTCAGATGTTTTCTTACATTGACAATGAAAAGTACCCTAGGGCCTCCTGTACAATATCTGTAATGCCAAAGCAAATTCTAATGTATGGATAAATTTTATAACTTATGTCTTTATTAAATTGTATATATCTTTTACAATAAATCTTTTTATTAAAAGATTTTAGCTTTTTTTCCCCCATAACGACTCAGAAAAAACAAGAATTGTTTTATTGGCACTGAAATTTCGCCTATGTTTTTCAATGTTCTTAAGTTTTGAAAATTAGTTGTTCAAACTTTCTACAATTTTAGAATTCTAAATTACAACAAGTTACTGAAAAATTATGAAAGCTGGCATTCTGTAGAATGCTTGAAATGAAAAGTCACCATTCTATAGAATGTCTGGTGTAAAAAGTAATCTTTATGGGTGATTCTCCAAAATCCGAACAATATGATGTCCCCGTAGGACAGCACAAAAATTATTTGACCTAGAAAGTTTTTTTATTTTTTTAATTGTTAGAAATACTTATTCTGATGTTATTCAATTCATATTAAAGCAATTTTTCATTTATTTTTTTCTACAAAAATTTTTGAATAGCCAAAAAGTCACCCTTTTTTGCATGTCGCACCCTGTTTCTAAAATGTAAATAAATTAGTTTAAAATTTTACGTGAACATTGCACAAATTCCACTTGTAGCGTTGAATTTTTTTGATGTTAACTTGGTTTATAACAACAATGCTTTGGATAGAACTGATTGTGCTACCTACCTGGGCATAACTCTTGACACTAGACTAACTTGGAATAAATATATTAACAAAGTGACTGATAAAGTGGTAGGTCGCCTTAGTCTTCTAAAACGTCTAGCTGGAATTAAGTGGGGGTCCTCTCAAAGTGTTCTTTCATCCACATTTACATCTTACATTAAACCTGTGTTGGAGTATGGCTCAGAGGTACTCGTCACTGCCTCAGATAGCGCACTTTCAAAACTCGACCTGGTTCAAAATAAAGCACTGAGACTCATCACTGGGGCTGCGGTGTCAACCCCTATTCCTGCTATGCAGCTTCAGACAGAAATTTATAATTTATCTGACAGAAGAATCAATGCTGCTCTTTCTCTTGCTGAGAGATTGCTGAGAAAGGAGCATTTCTGGCCGGATTATATTCTTCCTCATACAAGACTTAAATCTCAACATTCCTTTCTTTTGGAGTGCCAAAAACTAGTAGAGGCCTTTGAGGTCTCCAACTCTAGACTGTGCATTTACAGACCGTCTATTTTTCCTGGCCTTTTGAAATATGCTACTGCCAGATTTGATTTGTTACAACCTGTCCGGAAGTCAGACTCTCACCAGACTGAATTGTATTCCATTGCCTTGGCTACTGTACACGAGAGATACCCTGATCGGGAATGGTTACAGGTTTATACTGACGGTTCAGCCACTCCTTCTGCTGGTAGAGCTGGTGCCGGCGTTTACTCCAAATTTTTTAGTCTTCAAGAACCTCTTGACACTTGGGCGGATAATTTTGATGGGGAGATGAATGCAATATTTATGGCCATCAGAGCTATTGGTGAACCAGCTGTACAAAATATTGTTATCTTTGTTGATTCTCAGGCTGCGATTCATGTCATCTCTGAGTATAATTTATACCCCTCTCAACTTGAGCTTGAGTGCAAACAGAGCATTGACTCTCTTTTGCGTTCTGGAAGAAAGGTCGTCTTTCAGTGGATCCCTGCCCATTGTGGCATTTTGGGGAATGAAAGGGCAGACACCTTGGCCAAAGAGGCTGCAGCTGTGCCTCCATCTCCGCAACCGGTTCCTCTTAGAAACGCAGGGTGAATTATTGCCGGCAAGATCAGGCATGGTTCAGTTTTTTCTCTCAGGAACATGGCTGAAGGAAAATCCTGGTCTTGCCTTCTGGATAAGGAGCAACGCTCTCACCTTTCCCTCCTTCCCAGGGCCGAAGGAGTTGCCTGTTTTAGGACTCTCACTGGTCATGACTATTTGCAGGCCCATTTACACAAAATCAACCTGGCCAGTTCACCCGACTGTGTACTTTGCAACACCTCTCCAATGACGGGGAAGCATCTTTTTAGCTGTCCCTCTCTTTTTGACATCCATTCCAATGACTGTTTTCAGGCCCTCACACCTTCTAAGGCCACTTCATTTTTATACTGGACTGCAAGACGCCTTATGTTTGAAAGAACAATGGCGGGCGTAATTTAAAAAAAAAAAAAGTGTTGAATTATGTATAGTTATGAGTGTAATATAGTGTTGTTTTAGCTTATTTAAATGATTCTATAATCAGGTAGGGGAGAGTGGTAATGAATGGGCCATGGTGATGAATGGGCCACTAACAAAATATGAAAAAGTATTTGCATGAATTTTTTTTGATGCCACCAATAGATGTAGCTATTTGTTCTACTAAACTCATCCAATTTTCATTCGTTTGCGCTGAGCCATTTTCAAACTAGAGTGGCATGGTCAAGAATCTGACTGAAAAGTAAGTTTTTCCCTTTTTAGTAAAACATTTCCTAGCTAAAATGTACCAAGTATTTCACTGCATACATATGTATAAGCTAGTCTTTCCATATCTATAAACTAATCTTAAGATGTATTTTGATGTTATCTAAATTCAATGTACTCAAAAAACCTAAATGTATTCCAAAAGTATAGGTGGGGCTGAATGGGCCACTATGTCGTGGTAATGAATGGGCCACCTAAATATTGTTTTTCTTCCTTTTCTTTGGATTTTCGCATTAATATGAAACACAACTGACTGTCATAGATAAAGATTACTGTCGCCAAAATAGGCTTGTAGTAACTTCTAAATATAATTTGCAGATCTATATTATATTCCTATAGTACAATAGACCTCTGGTCGCAGTGCGTGGCTTGAAAAAGCCCCCCTCTCTCCTACAGATTATATTCCTCACAGTACAATTTCATTTTCTTTCTTGGTAACTTAAGTTAGATATTTCTTATTCCCAAAGTCTAGTAAATTTAAAAAAAAAAATTTTGAATTTTGACAAGTTTGAAAATTAAGATGAAGTTTTTGAAAGTGATTTTTAATATTATTTTTGAAATATATAAATTTTGTTAAATCATAGTGTGTATTATCTGTTATTTTTTTTATATACAGGATGTCCACTCCAATCGTGGACCAATAGCTAATTTCTAAACCGTTAGAGATAAGCATATAGTTTATTTAGGAAAAAATCTCCAAATTTTGAAAGGAATTTTGGGTCTATTCAATGTTTTTCAAAAAATCAAATTTTGAAAGAGTTACGAAATTTAAATTTTTATACAGCCCCCCAGTCCTATCAATCATATTTAGTAAAACATTCTTGACACTGTAACGTTTAAAACTAAAAAAAAATCACTCTTCTACCACAAAAATTGACCGAGTTATGACGTTTTGAAAAATCAAGATTTTGCATTGTTTCATGACGTCATCGAGAGATCGCTCCCTCAATGACGTTATGAAATAATGCAAAATCTTGATTTTTCAAAACGTCATAACTCGGTCAATTTTTGTGGTAGAAGAGTGATTTTTTTTTAGTTTTAAACGTTACAGTGTCAAGAATGTTTTACTAAATATGATTGATAGGACTGGGGGGCTGTATAAAAATTTAAATTTCGTAACTCTTTCAAAATTTGATTTTTTGAAAAACATTGAATAGACCCAAAATTCCTTTCAAAATTTGGAGATTTTTTCCCAAATAAACTATATGTTTATCTCTAACGGTTTAGAAATTAGCTATTGGTCCACGATTGGAGTGGACACCCTGTATATTTGATGTTATTTATTTCGTACAATCTCATTATTTAGTCATTTTTCTGCTACAATTGGTATGCATCAGTTTTATTTTAATTGCATCAATTTTGATGTTTATATAATTTTAAAGCAGTATGATTTTGCATAATCATGTCAAGTGCCACATTTATTTTGTCATATTCAGCAAATAAAAGATTAAATCCACATGTTTTCATTGAATTCATTTAGTGGCCCATTCATTACCTTCGATGGCCCATTTAACCCCATAGGTGGGGTTGAATGGGCCAAATTTCAAAATTTTTATTTTCTATTATAATTCATTATAGACAGGCGCTAATCCAACTTTTATGACTTTTTTAGATAGCCAGATAAGTAAAGTAACTAAAACACCAATTTAGAGTTAAAACAAAGTGTTAGAAAAAAGTACAAAAATTCAGAACGAAAAAGTGGCCCATTCATTACCACTCTCCCCTACATCATTTTGAAGTTTGTCCCCAGATTTCATGTCCCTCTCCTGGCCTACAAATTGGTTCAATTATTAAAGGCAAAAAGAAGGAATTTTGAATCTGTGGTACTATAACACTGTTTATTCTCGTCACTTCTTTGGACTCATAGAGTATTTTGTTTATAGAATGTGTCTGCTGTTCGTATTATTATTCCTTAGTTCAAAATGAGGTATGTAACATTTTCGATGTCCCTCTCCTGGCCAACATTTCTGTTCTAAATAAAATAAAAATAATAATTCTGCCTGCAGTGTGTAATTGAGTTAAGAGGATAAAAGAGAAAAATACCATTATTTACCTTCTATATAATTCTGGGTAGAAATATCAGCCTTTTTTGATTAAAATGTCCCTCTCCTGGCGCAAAAAAAAAATGTCCCTCTCCTGGCGCAAAAAAAAAGAAAAAAAAAAAGTCACTCTAGCATTACTTTTAAAGCACTGGTAAAACATCCGTTAGAATAGATGGATTTATTTACCAAACATTAGTTAAAAATATTTAAAAGGAGTCTCATTTATTAAAAAGAGTATTCATTTAGAAAAATTTGAACTTTATTTTATGATTGTAAATCTTTCTTCATATAAATATTAAATTTGTTGGATGCTGTATCTCTTAAAACAGCGTTGAATTAAGGAGGTTGTAAATTAGTTTTGTTTGTCAACAATAAACATAGTTTTCATTCATGTTGAAGTTATTTCTTTGTTATTGTTGTAAAATTTCTGATAAAATTCATTTGTTTGCTCGCTTAGTGCTTCTTGTCACTCTCTCGGTTTGAAAAAAATGACCCTCCCCTTTTTTTGGGGTGTAGCATACTTAAAGTGAGTTCCCTCTATTTTTCTCTTAATAAGCTCCTAACAAAGAGTAAGTATGATTTTTTAAAGATTCTTTTGAGCATTTTTATTTTTATAGAGTTAGTGAGTCAAAAATGCCAGGTTTTTGGAGAATCACCCTTATATCTTAGATATTCTATAGCATGCCTGGTTCAGACATTGTGTGCATTTCTTAATTTTATACATTACCTGTAACATACAATGTAAACTTTCATTGCAGCAATACAATGAAATATCCATATATATGTTTCAAAATAATCGTTCTATCACATTTTAAACATTGCAATACAGTTTTTAAAAATTTCATTTTGACAAAATGTTTGTTTTTCAATAATCTTTTCAATTATATTATTTTATTGGCGAAAAACTTTTGATTTTTTTATTTGTGGATGAAAAAACTTCTGGGAGTCAAAGTGAAAACAGATAGGTTTTTTTTCCCTATACATTGATGAAAACATATATTTCAGTCTATTACCAACTATCACAATTTAAAAAACAATGAAAAAATTGCCTGAAATAAAGAAAGTAAGGCCATGGAAGATACTCCAAAAGTTTATGTACTAAAACCTTAATAAGTTTAGAAACCACATGTTTTATTTCTTTACTGAGAAGTGACCCGATAGCATTTTTTCTGATGTTAAAATCAGTTGCACAACTTTTATTGTTTGCAGTTTCGAACTTGAAACTGCATTGTAAAATTGCTAATTTTGACAGTAATAAACAAAAATTGCTAATTTTACAGTTTATTACTGTGCATTTTACAGTTTTAAACTGGAACCTCTGTTTCCAGTATTATACTGTAAAAACAACAGTAAATTTTTTGCATTGTACAGGAAATGAACAAAAACTGATAAAACTATTAAACGTTATTGCATTTTTTATTTTTATTTACAATTTTTTTTCACAAAAACAAAACATTAGTAAACAATCACTGGTAAAAAAATTCCATCAGTCCGGGCAATTAGTCGTAATTGGGGAAATCCCTGGGAGGTCTCTTCCCCAGGGGTGTCCCCACCCAGGGGTAGTATTTGGGGCAGGGGGTGCAGCTCTTCATGATGCGGAGGGGCTCCTTGTAGGAGCAGGTCTCTGGGGCATCGCACTTGTCCGGGGCCCTCTGCGCGTGGGCCCTGAATTCTCGGTAGGAGACGGGGTTTCGCATGTATTCCACCACCTGTCGCACGGTGACGATGAACACGTCTTTCATCGTCTGGATCTCGTCGATGAATCGGAGGTATCCGTCCAGTCGGTGGTTGTCTTTCAGCCAGGCCTCGTGCAGGAACACTGGGAAAGGGGCCTGCGAAAAGAAGAAAGCAGTCCAGTAAGCAAAACTTCCTGCCTCAAGATTGCATAAAGATTGACCTGTCAGGAAGGCAATCTTGCCTCAAGATTGCTATGTTACTGATTTTAGGTTGTCAGTGTCTTGCCACAAGATTGTCTGACAACCTAATATCCAGAAAATATCAAGGTTGGTTGTTTCTGTAATCTTGCATAAAGATTGTCATGACAAGGAAATGTCAAGATCTTGACATTTTTTTTTTGCCATGACAATCTGTACCGTAAAGTCGGGTTACTTGGACCCTAAGGGGTTACTTGAGCCCGTTACAGTAAAATGATAAAATCTAGGTTTGGTACTTATTAGTTGAAGACTTGCACGTAGTTCCTCGTTTCTCCTCTAGGTAGAAGCACTCTGCAGTCTCTAATGCTAGTACCATACCCAGATTTTATCATTTTACTGTGGGCTCAAGTAACCTCCTTGTGGGTCCAAGTAACCCGACTTTACGGTACATTGTTGTTATCTACATTGTTTTTGTTTCAGCCAGGTCTCATGTAGGAACACAGGGAAAGGGGCCTGTGAAAAGAAAGAAGCAGGTTGAAGGGATTTTTGACTGCTGAGAAGCTGGTGTACTATTTGCAATGGCGTAGCTTGGTGTTGGCAGTAGTGGCTCTTGCCCAGCAGCTAGGGGTGGCATTTTCACTGATCATAAAAAGTGAAGATTTTTTTAAATACCCTGTTACTTTAAAATAAGCGCATCAAGTTTAGAAAATTTTCGTCGTCTCCATGGATGAAAGAAAATGGCTCCACTCTTTCTTTTATGCACAGCTGTTGAGGCCAGGTCTGTTTATTGAATGAGGCTTGCTCTTTTATTTATATCCTCATGTCTCAGTTATTTCTAATCGTTTTCTAACAAATCTAGTCACACATAAAAAAGGCAAAAATGTCTAAGAAAAAGTTGTGCTCGATTAACATCGATTTTTTAATAGAATAATAGTTTACGCGCAAAGCAATTTTAACCATTGTTGCGAAAGCTGAGTAGGGAAAAAGTCCACAGCGCTATAACTATGACAACTATCAGGGGAAAAGTCCAGAGAGTGGAAAATTAATTTTACTTTGTGACACCAGCTCTCGTCACACAGAGTATAGTAGTCCACCGATTAAAATTTGAGAATCTTTGACCCAGGGAGCCCCGAAAATCATGTACAACATTGAAAAGATATTACAAAATATCGTTTACATTTGCTTGTTGCAAAATTAAAAGCAGTATATAAAGCTTTATAGCAAAGTAACTTTTAGCATCAAGATAGCCACTTTTTACAAAGTAAGGTTTTGTTTAGACAGTTTACACCATGTGCTTTTAAAAAGTAGCATCTAAGCATTTGAAATGATAAATTAAAAAAAAAATACGTATTTTTTAAAAAATCAGCAAAAAAGTTCGCCTTTTCAACAAGAATCTATCGCTGGAAAAACGAGTCAAATCCAATCATCCATTCCATATTTTGGAATGCTGCTAATCCCAAAACGAGACATTTTTGCAGAGATAATAATGTGCAGAATGTCAAGAGTAAACTACAAAAAGAAAAAAAAAAACAAGTGATTTAATCAATTATTAAATGATTAGCAGCTGTTCAAAGCTTATGTCCGGTATACCAGACACCATCAGGTCTGAAAGGGTTAAAAAACAAACCTTGTTGGTCTTGTAGTGCCTGTGAAAAAAAGTCAAAATACAGCCATGACTGTTTTGGTTATCTTTAAAGAAACAAAGTGCCGACCTTGTTGGTCCTGTAGTGCCTGTAGAAGTTCTTCAAGAGGAAGTCCTTGGTGTCCTGGGCAGTGGTGGGCTGTGGGGTGCAGGCATCCACCATGGAGCAGAAGAAGTCCCCGTCCTTGGATGTCCTCTTGTACTGGATCATGGGCACCACCCATAGGCCGGGAAACGATTCCGTGGGACAGGGCTCGATCTGACAGTCCTGAAATAAATTGTACAAATTTAATCAGCAATGGTGGCCAGTAAGGTCCCCTCCTGTACCCTTGCATTTATCCGCCGTTAAAATTGAATGTCTGTTCATGTGGGCAGTGGCGTAACTATGGGGGGGGAGGGTGTTTTAGGGACAACCTCCCCCCCCCCGAAACTTTGGTCCAAAAAATGCAAAAATGAGGTGAGAAACAATAAAAAAATCGTAGAATGAAAAAGTACGATTCTCCTGTGAATATCATTGTGTTACAGACTTCATTGCCACCCCCTCCCCTTCCCAGAACCATTAAGGATCGTTTTTTTAGGAAATAAATGTCAAAAATTTCCGGGGATAGGCCTCCAAACCCCATTATCATCGAAATTCGTCTGAAATTGCGTTTTTAGAGCTTAAATTTCGGATAAATCGCTTGGAAGAATTTCTGTATCCTATCACTTTCTTTCACATTATTAAAAATGGCCGACAATCGTGTTTTACTGACTTAGTAAAAGATCGAACATCCTCTCCTGGAACATTACCAAGATAGTCTAGAATGGAGTTTTTAAAGGTACAATTTATGAAAATTTCCGGGGGCGAACAACCGGACCCCCCTTCCATTTTTCTGCAGTAATATTTCTTAAGGCTACAGCACAATTCTAGTGTCAGAGGTTGTTGCTCTTTGAAAGGCTGTCCGGTAAGTACGCATTTTCAAGTGCGTACTACATATATATACAAACATACAAAGTGTGAAAAAAAGGGGTTGCCACCCCCCCCTCCCCCCGCCGCCGATTTTTTAACCTCGTGACAACTTTGAATGTAACCCCCCCCCCTGAAACCAACGAGTAGTTACGCCACTGCATGTGGGTTGTTTTGTAAATTTTCACATACGTCATCCCATCATTTGTTAAAATTAACTTTGTTGAATATGTACAAAGGGATGGCGTATTTAGAGGGGAAAAAAAAAAAAGAAATCTCACCTGCGGGTACCCGTGATCCAGGGTATAGGGCCAGATGGGCGGGTCCATGTAGTTCCTGCTGGGCAGGGACGAGTCATAGAGGAACTTCTCCCTCTGGAGGACCCGGAAGGTGATGTTCCCGGACGTCTGCAGGAAGGGGGCCCGGTGCCCCACGATCTCCGACTGGGGCAGGGCCCCGAAGGCCCCCAGCATGGTCCGCACGCCCACCATCTCCTTCTTCCACTTGTCCTCGGAGGCCTCGCGCCACATTTCCGTGTTGCTCTCGTGGCTGCAAGGAAAAGTACAAGATGTGGATTAGTCTGCCTTTCTTCCAAATATTGTGACAAAATATCAAGGTTGGTTGTTTCTGTAATCTTGCATAAAGATTGTCATGACAAGGAAATGTCAAGATCTTGACATTTTCTTGACAAAAAGAAAACTCGATTGTGAAAGCTGTAATTAATATATTTAAAAAATTCAACGTTGCTTCAAAGCTACATTAATTCAATTTTCTGCAGGTGTCCAATATATACCCCTCCGGTGACATTAAAAATATCTACGCTGTAATTAAGATCCTGCCACATTCGCGATAGCATATCACCTGTGATGGAGTTCATCACTGCAGCTATCTGCTGCTTCAGTTCCTATAAGCCCTTATGTTATGCTGATGCTGTGGTTCTTTAAGAAATTTCGTTCGAAAATGTCTTTGCAGTACAGTTATCGAGGAGGTTTCAGCCTACACAAAAACACAGAACGCTTTCTTCTGCGACGCGCTGATAAAGCAAAATGCCACGAAATAAATAAAATTTTGAAGCTTGAGGCTCCCAGGGCTCAGCCCCTCATCCTCCAGTGTGCTATTATTGAAGGTTTCCCCGGATGGGGACATGGCTATTGTTCATCGCAGGATTGATTGCGTGGATGCACGAGGATATTGACTTCCTCTCACGAGAGTACCAGACTAATAATGGCCTAGGCACTAAAAATTTTTAATTTAGTAAAAAAAGTTTAAATATCAATTTCCTCTCAAAAAGATACTTGTACAAATTTCTTTTCTTTTTCATTGTTTTGTTTGTTTGTTTTAATGCATGTACAAATAAATAGTTTTAAATTTTCCCTTGGTTCTTTTCTTTTTTTTTTTTTAACTAATAACGCAAAATGGACGACATTTTGTTTTACAGCGCCTATAGCGTCATTCGATTATTTTTCTCTGTTGCCAAATAAAACTTGGGTAATTGTAGTTGCGGAATAAATTTGTTTCGGCTGAATTAAGACCCCTATATAGACGAGCTGACGCATCAAGATTAAGTTTCACCACTTTGGATCCAGCTCGTGCTGTTTCTTATTGACGATTGATGAGTGGTTGTCTTTTCTGGTAAGTTATCGCGTTTTGATAAATTTCCCGTGTATAAAATTATTAGCGGCACGTGAATTTTGCAAAGTTTAGCAATGCCCGAAACTTTGCTCTGGTAACCCTACGCCGCAACAATGAAAAATAAAAGTAAAAGTACACTGCTCGACATTGAAAATGCAACACCAAGAAGGAGTGGTCAGAAATTCATGCAAATTTTATCGTAGACGCACGTCACTGAGTTATGCAAATGATATGAAATGCGCAGCTCTCCGACGCACGTGAAGTAAGATATAAGAGAATGAAGTTGAAAAGTGGGCTATGTTCATGATGGTTTTTCTGCCAGACTAATTATCGGAGAAATTTGGTTTTTGTCTCGAAAGATACGTGTGATAGGAGGAAATGCCACGCCGTCCTCAACGAAGACACTTCCAGCATATAGACGACTTTACAAGGGGTATGGTTATCGGACTGAGAAGAGGAGGTTGGTCCATACGTCAAATTGCAGCTGATTCCCACATGGATGCAAGCACTGTGCATCGGCTGTGTCGGAGAAGGTTGGAAAGAGGAAATGTAGCCACATTGAGGGGTGCAGGTGCAGCCAGAGTGACATCAGACCGCTTGGATCGACGGATTCACCGACAAGCTGTGGCGGACCCGCAAGTCACTTGTACGTCGATTCTGCAGCACGTGCAAGGTACCCTGGATGTTCCTGTGTCGACCAGAACCATTTCCCGTCGACTGGTTGCACGTGGCCTGCAATCACGGCGCCCGCTAAGAAGACTGCCATTGACCTCACAGCACAGACTCCAACGTTTGGAATAGTGCCGGACCAGAATGGCAAACCGTAGTGTTCTCAGATGAATCCCGCTTCTGTTTGTCCAGCGATAGTCATCGCATACGTGTGTGGCGTCGACGTGGAGAAAGATCGAATCCGGCAGTAACCATGGAACGCCCCACAGCGCGACAACGTGGCATAATGGTTTGGGGCGCTATTGTATACAATTCCGTATCACCTCTAGTTCGTATTCGGGGCACTATGACGGCCCAACGATATGTAGATAATGTACTGCGGCCGGTGGCAATCCCCTACCTTCAGGGTCTGCCAAATGCAATTTCTCAACAGGATAACGCCCGGCCTCACAGTGCTGGAATCAGCCAACATGCTCTACGAGGTGTACAGATGCTTTCCTGGCCACCATACTCTCCTGACTAGTCACCAATCGAACATGTGTGGGACGTGATTGGACGCCGTTTGCAGAACCTGCCACTGCCTCGTTCAGAGGACGAACTGTGGCAAATGGTTGAAAGGGAATGGAGTGCCATCCCTCAGGACACCATCCGCAGGCTTATTGACTCCATGCCTAGATGTGTTACTTCGTGCATCGCTGTCCGCGGTGGTCCTACTTCTTACTGAGCCGACGCCGTCCTCGCTCTAAATTTTGCTTATTTATTTTGAAATAAATATCACTTATTGTTCCATGCTGTCTCTGTGTTCTTACCAAATTTCATCAATTTCTGACCACTCCTTCTTGGTGTTGCATTTTCAATGTCGAGCAGTGTAAATGAGTTGGATCCAAAGTGGCGAAACTTAAGCTTGATGCGTCGGCCTGTCTACATAGCGGCTCTAGGCTGAATAAATCCATTACAATAGTCACACCGTGCTATTCTTTTCGTCCCATTCAATATGAAACACCCTGTACAATGCAATGCATATCAGTTGCATCTAATACTAACAGCAACAGCGTATATCTTCAGGATGCAAACGCAATAGCGAAATCTAAACTTAGAGATAAATCAATCCAAGTGAAACACCAGCTTTGTGAAATAAATACAAGTCGACCAATAACAAAAACTATAACCAGGCTGAGAACCGGCCATCACAGGGGCAGGAAGATTGATGGAGAGGGTAGAAGGGTGTATAGAAACTGTTGCAATTGCCCGGATACACAGCTTACACCTTGTCATATCTTTGAGTGTCCAGCAATAAGTGCGAACCCGAGAGAAATTGGTGTATTGCCGTCACTTGTTGACCTTTATGACGATAACATCCAACAAATCACAAAAGCAGTTATAAGGATCCATGGAGTTATTTAGTTTGGCTAAGTCATAGACACGTCAAAAAAAAAAAAAAAAAAAAAATCAGTTGCATCACTATTTGTTTTCGATGTTAGAGCCATTGTTGCTTTTCCCTCAAAGGAAAAGGGGAGGTCCCACACACAGTGTCCCACTGTAGGTGCCTATCCCTAACATGAGTCCTGGCTACGCCCATGGTATAAAAATATATTTAAGGAGTCTAGAACAAAAGATGGGGGTTCAGTCTCAAGTTTACCTTCTCAAATCCTAGGCTATGCAAGGGACGAGATGATCATTTCTTTGGTGTTGCATTTATAGGATAGATCTTTTGACGCTGGTCAGATTTAAGTTAGTTAATCTATTGAATTATGTGTTTTTTTTTTTCCTAGTAAAGAATTATTAGGGTTGTTCTTCATTGATCGTTACAGAGATGTTAAAAACGTTGAGAAAATTATAGCTTCTGAAATATAATATTTGCTGCTCTTCGGTCTTTTTTTTTTTTTTCCAAATTCATATCTTTTGTGATTCAGCACGACTTTTAAAGATTTCGTCTTTGATATTATGTTAGACTTTAATTACATAAAACTAGTTCCAATGGCGTTTCAATAAATTATAATGTTACCTCAGTGTCAGTGTTATAGTAATAAACTGTAAAATTTCTACTTTTACAGTAATACGCTGTAAAATTGCTAATGTACAGTTTATTACTGTGCATTTTAGTTTTAAACGAGCCTCTGCTGCCAGTATTATACTGTTGTGTAGCCGTATGATGTAGTTAATTTTATGGTAATAAACTAAAATTGCTAATTTTGCAGTAATAAACTGCAAAATTGTACAGTTTATTACTGTGCATTTTATAGTTTCAATGCTGCCAGTATTATACTGTAAGAACAACATTTTATTTTTTGCAGAGTAGCTTGAACCTCCGTCAAAACGTGCCTGTAAATTAGCTTCTCTTACGAAGGAACTGCTGCCTGCTACAGACATGGTGGTAAAAGCAGCACAGCATATCGCACACCTACTTCAATAGTGTTACAACTCAAAAATCCGCTTTTTTCAGGAAACGCGAAAAACTGTTCCGCCGCTGATATCATTATTCTGGGCTTGGAAGTCATGACAAAATGTGAGAGTCTTTTAAAATTGAATTTCAGGCCTTATTTGGTATCCTTCCCTATTTGATATTTCGTTATCGTGAAAATTATAAATTTTCCAAGTTGAAGGGGATAGCAAGTGAATCGTTTACACCGATTCAACTGCTATCTGGAGGCCACTGAATTCCCTCAAGTTAGAACGGTTTTTTTTTTTTTTGAGATTGATAGAGCTTTTTTTCTGAATCCAGTGATACCAATAACTCAAAATCGTCATATTTTGAGTTGTAACACTATTGAAGCAAGGGTGCGATATGCTCATCGGATCTTTTCTCAAGTCACGCTAATAGAATTATAATCCATCTTGGCCATTCAAACTTTAACAATTTTCATCATGGAAAGTAACATTCATTTTTAGTCACAATGATATATGTGCTGCTTTTCCCATTAAAATCTGACTTATTTGGGAAATTATTTCCGAAAAAGTTCAAGCACAATTCTTCTTTTTTTCTTTTTTCTTTTTTTTTTTTTTTGATGCATCCCGATTTAGTTGTTCATCTACTTAGTTGACACGGGCTGTTTTTAACCCAAGTAGAAGTTTTTTAGGATTAAGTGGCGAATCGTCAGTTTGAGCCGTTTTTTCAATTCTTTTATCATTAAGAAATATAATTTTTCTTGGAATTTTTGATCGATACGCATGTCTGAAATTGTTCTCCACGAAGTAAAAAACAATGTACCACCATACTATAGGGCCGATTTAAAAGACAAAAAATTAGAAAACTGCGTTCATTTTCAAATTTCGGCTTCCGAACTTTATCATCTTCTTTACACGAGAACTATACAGAGAGTTTGGGAGTTTGATTATTCATTCAGCAATCCCTGCAGCTTATATTCGAAGCAAAAAGTCCCACCTTTCCTCCACTAATTACATTTCAAGAGATATTTGCATAAAACCTGACATTTATCTAAACTTTTGCAACAGCAAAAAAAAAGCATTAAAAAAATGTCTTTTGTAATTTCCGATTTTCGTTTCGGTTATATTTTTAAAACTCCAGACACGTATTTAAGACCATATTGTCTACCTGCAGTAGAAATTTGAAAGCATTTTACTGAATAGCTTTCTTTTTATTCATATTTTTTTGCATTTTGTCTAAACCTTTGCATCGCACTGTATCTTCTCCGTGAACGGACTTTAGTCATACTACATCTACGTCACTCACAGGGCCGGATTACTAAATAGGCAACGCAGGCAGTTGCCTATGGGCCACGGGGTTTAAAGGGGCCCCGAGACATCTTGAAGATGTACTTTTTTGAACTTTAGATGGCACTGAGCTAAACGTTAAGAACATTATTTGATCCAATATGCGAATGGAACTTAAGTAAACGTTCATACTTCCATTCAACTTCTTTCTCGTTACCAGGGCATAATTTCTACCAAAAGAGGTGCAAGAGCCCAAAAGTACCCACAAATCATTTTATTACGTGAATAGCATGAATTTCGCTAAAAATAATAAATTTCGTAAGTGCAGGAGCTTTACTTCCTATGCAAACTAAGCCTTGCTCACCATTAACACTATTTATACCTGTAACATAATCAATCATTATGATTGATTATGTATTCGATAATAACAATTTAACTAATTAAAATATATTTGCACTATATATCAGTTATTTAAAATCTCATTTATCAAATCCATATGGTGAAAGGGCCCCCTCATTTCAAGCGCCTATGGGCCTCCAAATATTTAATCCGGCCCTGGTCACTCACCTGACGGAGTGCACGGCAATCTCGTGGCCCTGTCGGTACAGCTCGTTCGTGAGAGTGTAGTCGTTGTACTCGTGGCACACGAAGAACGTGAACTTCAAATCTCTCCTGCCACGCGTGATGTTTCGGTAGGTCTCGATGTTGGCTACCGTGATTGCGTCGTCGAAGGTCAGCATCACGAACTGGGGCCTCTGGTCCGTGGCCACTTTGGGCAGTTGGCCGAAGCAGCTGCAGTCGGGGAGGGGGCAGTTGTCCGCGTTGCACAGGGGGATGTCCGGAGTCTCGGAGCTGTAGTCGTAGTCGTAGTCGGAGTCAGCGTCTGAAATGTGGGAGATCGGATCGGTGAAGCAAGATGAAAATGTCAGGAAAAATAATTTAGTAGTTATAATCAAAAAATACGCTTTTAGAAAGTTTTTTCTTTGCAAATGTAAAAGTAATGTGCTTAATACTATCATTAATACTAAAGGTTAAACTATATTTTCATAATACTCTAACTGGTCTTCCTCTGATTTTCAAAACTGTTGAATATCCTCTAAGTTTACATGCACTTATAGTACATCAACATGTAATATAGTTTAGCCTTTAGCATTAATCTACTTATATTAAAAACTGAGTATCTTTCTAACTTTCTTTCTAACTATCTTTCTATGTCACGCTTCTTTCTCCTGAACGCCAATGAACTGAAAGTCGAATCAGGTACCGATAGATAGGTAATTTTTCGGCTTCATTAGTTTCAATTTATATAATTATACGATTTTAATTAGCGAAGATATCAATTAACAAGTAGTCAAGTTTAAAGCGATTAAGCCTAATAAATGATTAAATATGAAATCCATTCTTGCAAACCGTCGTTGCTATGAAACAGTAATAACAATGATAATGAGAATTTTGAATGAAGGCTTAACTAAATCAAACACTAAACTCATAAGCGGGCCACTTACATAGTATTTTTATCGCTAGCTACTTGTAATATTTTGAAACATTCATTTGTTGAAAAGCCATCTACTTATATTAAAAACTGAGTATCTATGTCTGCTTCTTTAACTTGAGCGAGCAGAACTTGCTGTAACTTTCCTCACCATCTTGAAGGCGTGAAGCATCTCAATAATGCGAATGATTTTTTTGATGCAGGAAAAAAGTGAAAGCGTGAAGCGCCTGTTAGCGAGCCGCCTTGGCGGCGAGTACTTTTTTGAAACATTCTTTACCACTTCAAAGGTGCGAAGCACACTTGCAATGCCGGGCCACGTGCGTGGTATGTCTTGAAATCGAAAGAACATTAAATTCTATCAAATAATATAACTTCAGAATGAGGTGAAAGTTAGAGAAGGGGGACGTTATGCATCAACATGCCGCAGGAAGCTAATCTAGCTGCCCTGGCAGCTAGTAATAGTATTAAATATATTGCTTTTATATTGCAAAAACGTGAATTTTATCTTTCATTCAGAGTAGAGCCGGCCTTAATTCAGAGTAAGACCCCTATATAGACGAGTCGACGCATCAAGATTAAGTTTGACCACTTTGGATACAGCGCGTGTTTGAGGGTTGTCTTTTCTGGCGAGTTATCGCTTTGTGGTAACTTTTCACGCGAATTTAACAAAGCTTGGCAATGTCCCGAAACTTTGCTCTGGTAACCCTAGCTCTGCAACAATGAAAAATGAAAGTAAAAGTTCATGAGTTGGATCCAAAATGGTGAAACTTAAGCTTGATGCGTCGGCCTGTCTATATAGCGGCTCTAATTCAGAGTTACGTCCAAAGAACTGAAACACTAGTAATACATCAGCATGTAATATAGTTTAGCCTTTAGTATCAATAATACTATTAAATATATTACTTTTTATATTTGTAAAAAACGTGGATTTTATCTTTTATTCAGACTTACATGTACACCTTACATACAAACCCACAAGTGAAACTAATAAAAGCGTATTATAAAGGTTTGAATTTTGACGTCTTGAGTTCAAATTACGTTTTTCGCAATCACGAATTGCGAAAAGTGTCTGTGTATGTGTGTGTGTGTGTGTGTGTGTGCACGGCAGTGTATGCAGGCGTGTGTGATGTGTGGGCTTGTGTCCGTATGTAGGCGGTCCTACATGTGTGTAGGACATGGAAGCCACCCACAGGCGGGGTGGAGTCAGGGGCGCCCCGAACTAAAATTTTTGGGAGGGGGAAAATTATCAATTTGCCGAATGAAGTTCCAATTTAACCGAATGATAAAATACAAGCATGCTCACATGTCGTACACATGTGCAACATTTAGCGAGAAAAAACAATAGGCATCTTTTAAAAACAATCCTAAGGACTAAAAATAGCAAATAATCTCAGCGTTGTAATTTATTGTCTTCAAATTGCCGAATCGTCCGCAAAATGTGCCGAATACGAAAATTATTGGGAGGCCACAGTGACCTCCCATAGGGGCGCTCCTATGTGGAGTCCAAGGACCTGTTCCACCTGCCGGTCAAAGACCCACCGTCGTCACTGATGGTGGCTGAGGACGTTAAATGAAGGTCGTGGTCACAAAGTTCTCCGAGTGAATCGATACCTCTCTGGGGGTACCGGATCAGGGGTTTGCTCGGCTCCTGGTCTGGAATGTCAATGGTGAACATAATGCTCTATTCCCCTCGAAATAAAAATAAGGAAAGTGTCGAAAACTGAAAAATATGTGTGTGAATCGACGAGAGGCCATGTCAACCTTGTCGGAAACTAGGGGCCCAGGCCTTGCGGGGGCCCGGTTCAGAGTAGGAGTAGTGTACATTTTATAAGTTTTATGAGGGAGGGGGGCCCGGCGATTAATCTGACTATAGTCTTCCCTTAGCTCTCGGCGACGCTGTGCAGTGGAGGGGGAGGGGGGGGGCAGTTATCTCCAAAAAGGAGCGAGGGGAAAACGGTAGTCGATGGGACCATTTTCCTACGAGTCAGCAAGAGTGGTGTCAGAGGTATCCGATTTTTTTTGTTTTTGCTGAGCATTGTTATCAAAAATGCTTTTAATGCCAGTAGAAATGAACTATCAACTGCCACGTCGTTTGCGAACTAATGAGAAAATGTTCATAACTCGCTCTCTCAGTCTTCATGGGCGTAGCCAGGACTCATGCTAGGGAGGGGCAAGCAGGAGCATCCACAATGAGAGGTCATTATGACCTCCCAAGAAATTAAAATTTTCCCAAGAGTTATGGAGGTCATTCCGCCACATTCACTCCGATTCTCGGAGGTCACTGTGACCTCTCAAAAAGTCCATATTCTCCCAAGCTACAGAAAAGTGCCGTTCTTGTCATTTGACTCCGTGCAAAGCAAGTCCTTTACTTGTTAAATCGTCAGATGTTATTTTAATACATCGGATTCTTGTTACAAATATTTTTCAGTTGTTTTTGAAGTGTGTATGTACCAACATGCAACCAGAAAAAGAATCAACTGAAAAGTAAATTGACTGATCAGAAGAAAAGCTGGGAGGTCACAGTGCCTTCCCATCGGAGTGCCCCTGGCTCTAATCAGTGGCCCCTCCCTACACCCCTTTGGCTGCGCCCATAGCAGCCTTCATTATTTACCGACAGCATTTAGTTTTTTCTCGCAAATGACAAGAAAGAAACAATAATATCAAGGATAACCCTTGAAATACAATCAAGCGGCTCGCTGTCTCACGCTCCGATGCCAAACACGTGCTATCTCTCAGTGACATTGGCGCGGAAAGTCGGTGGACTGTGAAGGTTTGAATTAAAACTTCAATGGCAAGAACAGTTCGGATTATTAATGTTGGGGCTCTCTGTTAAACGATACTCAAGACTCTAGGTACAGTACACTCCCAATTATCCACGATATTGGGAATAATCCGAAAAAGTATTAAAATAAGGGGTAAAGGAGATATGAAATGACTTGTGCTTAAAAACAGTCGCATTACACTTAAAACGTGTTATGCAGACGAATGTGGCGCAAAGTGAAATAGCGGGGCAAAGTGAAATGGTAAAATATTTTCCCAGTTTGCTTTGCCATCAACCAAGCAATATTTTGACTAAGTTCCTGGACAGAAAGTTGATTCCTGTCAAAAAATAAACAGCTCCAAAGATCAGTGAAAAAAAAACCGTACGAGTTTCTTTTCAAATTTTGACACCGTTATTGTAACATATGTGATTTTTCAATAATATTTCTTATTATTATAAAATGACAAATTTTTCGTAATTATCCAACAGTTTATTTTTAGCATTAGGCAGAATTTCAATAGAGTACATTATTGAAGTTTTCCGAGCAATTACTTTTTATAGATGTATTGCAGAAATTCTGAAATTATCGTTTGTAGCATATTTTGATTGAATAAATGAAGAAGAGGAAAAAATACGCAAAAGAAAAGAATGAGATACTATGTGATGTGTATTAATTTCGAACGTTTAGTAATATTTGTTGATTTCTCATCTCTTTTTATGTGGGTCAGAATAACCGCAAGAATTTAAAAATTCAAATTTAAAAGAATAAAAGAATCACACATACGAACAGTGATTACTGTCATTCACTAAGCTTGGAAGCAGTTTATGCGTTTGTTTTACCTTTCATCGCCTCCATTAGAAAGTGGCCCCAGCGCCCCCTATGAGATGTTTAGTAGGGATGCACCGATAAGCAAATTGGCCGATTACCGATTACCGATTAATCGGCAGTTGATAATCGGCCGATTAATCGGTCAAGCCGATTAATGATTTAAATGGTTGTTTTCAGTACTACCAATTTCACAGTTACAGTTTTTTCTTCGTTTTTAGCCCACTTTCCCGTTAAAAATAAAAGAGACGAAAAAAGCATTAAAATTGGCTTAATGCATCTAAAAAATGTAGCCAAGTCCAAAAAATATCGCCAAGTCCAAAAAAATATCGCCAAGTAAAAAAAATATCGCCAAGTAAAAAAAAGTCAAAAAGAAACAAAAAAATGAAATAAATATCGAAAAATTAAAAATTTGAAAGTAGGGTATTGAGATGGGGAATTTGTGTGTCTGTCGGTCGGTCTGTCTGTCGGTCTGTCTGCCCCCCCCCCCTAATAACTTTTGAATGAACATTCCGATTTGGACAAACTTTTTTTTGTTGGAAAGATCTCGGCGAGTACAGCTCATTCCCATATTTGACTTTTCGATTTGAACAATTTTTGGTGCAACTTTAAACCGTTCAAACAACCTGGCCCGCGATATTAACTTTTTAGTTAACAGTCCGATTTGAACAAACTTTTTTTTGTTCGAAAGATCTTTTCAAGGGTACTTCATTCCCGTATCTACATTTTCGATTTGAACAATTTTTCGTTCAACATTGAACCGTTCAAACAAGCTCTCACCCCTAATAACTTTTGAGTGAACCGTCCGATTTAAACAAACTTTTTTTTGTTCGAAAGATCTCGGCAAGGATACTTCATCCCCGTTTTTAAATTTCCGATTTGAACAATTTTTCGTTCAACATTGAACCGTTCAAACAAGCTCTCACACCTAATAACTTTTGAATGAACAGTCCGATTTAAACAAACTTTTTTTTGTTCAAAAGGTCTCGGCAAGGATGCTTCATTACCGTATTTAAATTTTCAATTTGAACATTTTTTTTGCTCAACATTGAACCGTTCAAACAACCTTTCCCCACATAATAACTTTTAAGTGAACCGTCCGAATTGAATAAACTTTTTTTTGTTCGAAAGATCTCGTAGAGGCTCATTCCTATATTTCACTTTTCAATTTGAACCATTTTTCGTTCAATGATGAACCGTTCAGAAAAAATTTTAACATGAGCGCCTACGGAGAAATTTAAATTGAATGTTGATTCTGAACTTCAAGGCGGATTTCCTTCAAACTAACTTTGTAAGAAAATGGTTTTGATAAATAATGTATTGTAAAGTACTTTTCTGAATAATCTTCTGTGAGGACTCTGATTCCGACTCCGACTCCGCAAACATGGCGGAAATGCAGGCTCAGAAAAAATGACTGACTGGGCAGACGATTTTTTGTTTATTTATTTATTTGTTTGTTTAATTTATTATTATTATTTTTTTTATCAGACGATTTTTTTTTGTTAACAAAAATTTTTCATTCACGAGAGCATTTTATTCCTTATTTATATTTTAACAACTGGCAACGGATTAAAAATGAAATTCAAGACATTTTATTAACGAACAAGTTTTTTTTCTTTCTTTGATAAAATGTGTTTTGAAGTTCTTTGTACTTTTATTTTATTTATTTATTTTTTTTTCTTTTGAAAACGATTGTGGAATTTTTCTACAGAAGAACTATAACAATTACATTCTTTAAAAGGTGCGACAAAACTTTATTGACTCGTTTATTTACTTTTTACGTGTCTATTTTATCTGATGAGAGGGGTATATTTTGCTTTCAGAAATCAGCTTTAAGTGCTGTAAAGGTATGTTTGACATAATTTTTAGTTTCAGATAATCAAGAGAATATTGATCAGATGCTACAATGCCGATGTCGATGTACGGGAAAGTAGGCTCGTTTAGTTCTTGACAGAACTTCTTGTTTTTTTTTACAATTCTAACTTTTGAAATAGTTCCTAATTTTTTCTTCCATTTTCCTAATTTTCCCAAAATAATTTCAAAATTTTATCAAATTTCTCTGAACTAATTTTCATATTATTCTCAATAATATTGCATTAACACATTGCTAGTTATGTAAACTAGACATGAAAATTCAAAAAAAAAAAAAGAGAGGAGTCTGTGTGGTGAGCAATCTAATTTTGAAGTTCTTTCAGTTTCAATTTTTCAATTATTAGTAGCTATGTAATTCAAGACTTTTATTCTTTGTGAAAATTGAAGATTATCTAAAAGCAAGGAGAAAAGTATCGACACATGAAAAATGTTGCTACATTAACTATGTGTATTTTTATTCAAAATAGGAGAATTAATGTATTAAAAACTTTACATCAACGGCGAGGACTATTATTACTGTTAATAAAATTATTCATCATAATTTCTTAGTAAAGGTTTACTTTAAAAAATAATATTTAAAAAATATTTTTTCCACCGATTAATCGGCCCAATTTTGCCGATTATTAATAATCGGCAAAGTGGCCGATTATGGCCGATTAATTGGTACTGCCGATTAATCGGTGCATCCCTAATGTTTAGAATAACTTTTGATTTTGCTCTCAAGCTTAATTATTTTAGAATCGTTTGGCTTGCTCAAGGTAAGCCTTAAATTCCGGGATTCTAAAAACAGTTATTACAGCTCTCCCTATAATGCTCGTAGAAACTGAAAAATGAGCTTACAATTAGAATGAAATTTATCACAATGGAGTATAAAACTCCTTTTATTACCATAACAGCTGTGTCACTCACAGTGTCAAATTTATCTAGTTAAAGTAATCTCTGCTGTTTTGTGCTTTATTTACGCTACGATGTTTTTTTCATTTTTACTCCGAGTCATCTTTCTCAAGTTCGTTGTGCAGCTTATCTAAGCCCCCATAAAAGTAATCCCGTTTTACATGTAGAAAATATGAGGTGCCATTTCGGGAGCGTGGGAAAGAAAATTTCCCTCTCGTGTTTTGATTTAGCTCATTCACCCTTTTGGCAGCAACTCATATCTTTTATCTCATGTACGTCAGATGGCGGCCATTTTCCCACAGATGCATGTTTTTTATACTGAAATATGTGACTTTGACGATAAATCAAGAACTGTTCTTTTATTTGATGAAGAGTAGTGAATACTTTGTTTTTTTTACTGCTCTTTGTGTCCCTACAGATAATCTTAGTAAGATACCAGTTCTGAAAAAGAATACGTGCATGTGAAAATGTATCTTCTGTTAGAAGTTCGTTAAAGTTTTTTTATACAATTAGTAAGGTAGACCGAACAGTAAATGAATACTTAAGCGAAAATTCGTTTTCGAAAATTTATAGCATGGTTAAAAATTGCGGTCTTCGTCACATGCCTGTAAAAACACTTTAGGTGGTATACAGGGTTACCAGACGTCTCGGATTTTAAGGGACAGTCCCGTTTTTTGAAAAATTGTCCCGCGTCCCGGGGAACCTTGATACGGGACGGCTAAAGTCCCGTATTCTGGCTAAAGGCAACATAAAATGAAGTAAAACAAAAAATGTGAAATAGAGTGATAAGAAAACGGATTGAATTATATTTCCTTCCTTATTCTGAAGTAATGTTAGTGTTCTATTCATTTAGACATTTAGAGCTTTAGAAATTGTTGTTACAATCAATTCAACAAACGATCGTTGTAAAAGTAGTGTATCACCTTGTAAATGATTTTATTGTGCCTTACTGTAGAAAAAGCCCTTCTCAATTTTTTAGTTATGAAAGAAAGATATGTGTTCAGCTACTATTAGGTCACTAGATTTTTTGAATCAATCAATTTTAATCTTTTGAAATTCTCTTCGTTTTTATACTAAAAGATGTAGCTCAATGTTATTTCATTTAGCAAACAAATACGCGTTTTAAAACATGACGATAAGATAATTTTTACAATGAGCGACAGAAATATTAATTACAGTGCGCTTACAGTGCGCAACCTAAAGACCATAAAAACTTGGAATTATTGCAGCAGTAAAATCAAGTAGCAAATATGAATTAAAAAAAAAAAAAATCTGGTATGGACCCCACACTAATTCCTTTTACGTGTTAATTTCTTAGTAGTTGCCTTAAGTGTTAAAAAAAAGTGCTTGGAGTGAGCAAGGTAAAAAGTCAAATATTTGCTTCCCTAATCTGCCACGAAACAATGCAAAAAATATGTTACAATGGTTAATTTTCTAAATACTGCTGATTTTAATACCATTCAGTGAATTTTTCGCAAAATATCGCCAAAAGCGCCAAGTTGAACACCCCCCCCCAAAAAAAAAATTTTTTTTTTCGCCAAATTTATCGCCAACTTGGCAATATGTCGCCAAGTTAGCGTCAAACACTTGGCGACCAAAAGCTTGGCGACATATCGCCAAGTGGTCGCGCCAATTCATATCACTTGAGTCTGCATTGAAATTAACACTGATTTACCCCAAAAAAGGGGTAAAACACCCCCTTGGGAACATTCGAATGCAACCACAAGGGGAGGTGCACAACTAGACAATCCTCAGAGCCTACATACCTAGCTAGAAGTTTCTAAGGCATATAGTTTTTGAGTTATGCGGGACACATACGCACATACATCCGCACATACATACATACAGACGTCACGAGAAAACTCGTCGTAATTAACTCGGGGGAGGTTGAAAAGGATTTTTCGGCTGCTTATATGTTGGTAGGTACATATGCACGTGCTGACAGGTCGAAAAAACTACTGAACATTCATTCGGATTTGAGCAAAATCAAAATTTAGACTCAAATTTGAGTGATTTTTTTTTTTCGCGATCACAATACTTCCTTTACTTCGTAAAAGGAAGTAAAAAGAATTTTCCGACATTATATAAAAATAATGATCATGTTATAATATTGAAAAAACTGTAGTTTTTCCCCAAAAGATATTGAACACTATTTTTACTTCCTTTTACGTAGTAAAGGAAGTATTGTGATCGCGAAAAAAAAAAAAAAATCACTCAAATTTGAGTCTAAATTTTGATTTTACTCACCCCCGAATGAATGTTCCGTAGTTTTTTCGACCTATTAGCACGTGCATATGTACCTACCAACATATAAGCAGCCGAAAAATCCTTTTCAACCACCCCCGAGTTAATTACGGCGAGTTTTCTCGTGACGTCTGTATGTACGTGTGTGCGGATGTATGTATGTATGTATGTGGGTCGCATAACTCAAAAACTATCTGCCGTAGAAGCTTCTAGCTTGGTACGTAGGCTCTGAGGATGGTCTAGTTGTGCACCTCCCCTTGTGGTTGCATTTGCATGTTCCCAAAAGGGGGTGTTTTACCCCTTTTTTGGGGTAAATCAGTGTTAATTTCAATGCAGATTCAAGTGATATGAATTGGCACGACCACTTGGCGATATGTCGCCAAAATTTTGGTCGCCAAGTGTTTGACGCCAACTTGGCGACAACTTTGGCGAAAAATTATTTTCTGAATTTGGGTTCAACTTGGCGCTATTGGCGATATTTTGTGAAAAATTCACTGAATGATATTAAAATCAGCAATATTTAGAAAATTAACAATTGTAAAATATTTTTTGCATTGTTTCGTGGCAGATTAGGGCAGTAAATATTTGAATTGTTACCTTGCTTCAAGCACTTTTTTTAACACTTAAGGCAACTACTAAGAAATTTACACGTAAAAGGAAGTAGTGTGGGGTCCATACCAGATTTTTTTTATTTGTTTTAGGTTAATTTCTTATAGTGAGTTCAAGTAGAAAGGTTTAATTTTCCATGTCTACGAAATTGTAATCAAAATTTTTGGTAATGACTCATCAAAATTATTTTGCATTCAAATTTCCCCATTGGTACGTCCATCTTTTTAAAAAGGGGTACATACTAAACATTAGTCATCAGTAGAAGCGAATATTATATTATTCACGCCAAGACAGGCCCGTCATTTGGGACATCGGAACTGGTGGTCAATGGCCTCCCCCCTGGTTTTGGGAAATTAATGTATTTACATATAAGTGGGCGTAACTTTTGCTTTTTTTTTTTTTTTGGTATAATTTACATTCAAATTCGGTATAGTTTACCTTTTGCCCCCTCCCTCTGGCAAAATTTGAAATGATGGGCCTGCGCCAGGAAAAAGGGAGTTAATAACAAGGAAATAGGAATTTTCACAATAATTAGTGTTAAACCTTTTCCCACTAATATTCATGACGAAAAATTACTCAGCAATGTTAAAAAATGAAGTTTTTATTCATATTACCATTGGGTATTTTTCTCTTCATTTATATTTATAAAAAAACGTTTAATATTAAAGTAAAGGTTATAAAAATTCAACCTTTAGACTTCATCTCTAACCCCCCCCCCCCCCTTAAGAGCCTGTCTCGTATTTTCAGTTCCTAAATCTGGCAACCCTGGTGGTACATGTAATCATTTTTAGCCTACTTTCCCGTTAAAAATAAAAGAAACGAAAAAAGCATTAAAATTGGCTTAATGCATCCAAAAAATGTCGCCAAGTCCAAAAAATATCGCCAAGTAAAAAAAAATATCGCCAAGTAAAAAAAATATCGCCAAGTAAAAAAAAGTCAAAAAGAAACAAAAAAATGAAATAAATATCGAAAAATTAAAAATTTGAAAGTAGGGTATTGAGATGGGGAATTTGTGTGTCTGTCTGTCGGTCGGTCGGTCGGTCTGTCTGTCCCCCCTAATAACTTTTGAATGAACATTCCGATTTGGACAAACTTTTTTTTGTTGGAAAGATCTCGGCGAGTACAGCTCATTCCCATATTTGATTTTTTGATTTGAACAATTTTTGGTTCAACTTAGAGCCGTTCAAATAACCGGTCCCGCGATACTAACTTTTGAATGAACAGTCCGATTTGAACAAACTTTTTTTTGTTCGAAAGATCTTTTCAAGGCTACTTCATTCCCGTACCTACATTTTTGATTTGAACAATTTTTTCGTTCAACATTGAACCGTTCAAAAAAGCTCTCACACCTAATAACTTTTGAGTGAACAGTCCGATTTGAACAAACTTTTTTTTGTTCGAAAGATCTTTTCAAGGATACTTCATTCCCGTACCTACATTTTTGATTTGAACAATTTTTTCGTTCAACATTGAACCGTTCAAAAAAGCTCTCACACCTAATAACTTTTGAGTGAACAGTCCGATTTAAACAAACTTTTTTTTGTTCGAAAGATCTTGGCAAGGATGCTTCATTACCGTATTTAAATTTTCAATTTGAACATTTTTTTCGTTCAACATTGAACCGTTCAAACAACCTTTCCCCACCTAATAACTTTTAAGTGAACCGTCGGAATTGAATAAACTTTTTTTTGTTCGAAAGATCTCGGAGAGGCTCCTTCCCATATTTCACTTTTCAATTTGAACAATTTTTCGTTCAATGATGAACCGTTCAGAAAAAATTTTAACATGAGCGCCTACGGAGAAATTTAAATTGAATGTTGATTCTGAACTTCAAGGCGGATTTCCTTCAAACTAACTTTGTAAGAAAATGGTTTTGATAAATAATGTATTGTAAAGTACTTTTCTGAATAATCTTCTGTGAGGACTCTGATTCCGACTCCGACTTTGCAGACATGGCGGAAATGCAGGCTCAGAAAAAAATGACTGACTGGGCAGACGATTTTTTGTTTATTTATTTATTTGTTTTGTTTAATTTATTATTATTATGATTTTTTTTTTGGCAGACGATATATTTTTTTTTTTTTTGTTAACAAAAATTTTTCATTCACGAGAGCATTTTATTCTTTATTTATATTTGACAACTGGCAACGGATTAAAAATGAAATTCAAGACATTTTATTAACGAACGAGTTTTTTTTTTTTTTTTTTTCTTTCTTTGATAAAATGTGTTTTGAAGTTCTTTGTACTTTTATTTTATTTGTTTATTTTTTTTTCTTTTGAAAACGATTGTGGAATTTTTCTACGGAAGAACTATAACAGTTACATTCTTTAAAAGGTGCGACAAAACTTAATTGACTCGTTTATTTAATTTTTACGTGTCTATTTCATCTGATGAGAGGGGTACATTTTGCTTTTAGAAATCAGCTTTAAGTGCTATAGAGGTATGTTTGACATAATTTTCAGTTTCAGATAATCAAGAGAATATTGATTAGATGCTAGAATGCCGATGTCGATGTACGGGAAAGTAGGCTCGTTTAGTTCTTGACAGAACTTCTTGTTTTAAAATATTGCGTGAATTTTTACTGTTCCGGCTCAGGGTTTTTTGGGGGTTGAAAAGAGAAAAAGTGCCCAAACCCAGTGAATGAACACCCAAACAAAAGACAAACGCAGCATTTTCTAGCCATTTTCTTTTTGGAAATGTGTAGAAGGAAATTACTACTGCCGGTTCATCCAAGAAAAATGTTTAAAAAACTTATTTTTTCATAAAAAAATATGAGGTGTTCATTCACTGGTCAGTCTATATTTTTCAGTTTCGTAGGACAAATTTCTATTAAAATTTTAAGCAAAAGTTGAAGTAGATCAAATGACATAGTTTGCAATATCTATCTACTTGTATATTAAAAACTGAGTATCTTTCTTTCTTTGTTTCTATGTCATGCTTCTTTCTCCTGAACGCCAATGAACTGAAAATCGAACTGGTAGGGGAGACTGGGGACGGTTGTGACGCGGGGCGGTTGTGACAGTCGTCATATTAGCCAAACCATAATTAATACCTGGTTGAAGCAAAGAGAGAGAGTATCAGCATGTTTGTCTGAATGTGTGTCAAAGCATTGCGGTAGCCATCGAGCGATATTAACGCTAGCAGAGGGGTTGGTTACTTTTTAACAGTCAAAAGTAATTTTTTTTGTTCGATGTCTTTTAGTAATTCCTGTTGAATGGGTACAGATAGAGAAATGAAAGTTTTCTCCCCGTTAGTAGTAAACCTTAATAGTGAAATAGCAGTGATTACTTTTTATGTAGGCTATTTTGTATTCCCATGGCGATTGCTGTTTTCAAAAGTAGTGGGTTGGGGTCGGTTGTGACAAATTGCGTGGGGACGGTTGTGACACGAGTAAAACATGTTTTTATCACATTTGATGCCCATAATACGCTTGAAGAATACAGAAATAGGGCAGTGTGACCTAATGAAATATAAAGAAGCTTATAAAGAAGTGAAACTTTTTTTTCTTTCGGACAGCTTTGGAAATGCAACGTTAATCGTAAGTCTTTGCTACGAAACATTCATTCGTAAACTCTATTGAGCCGGCCGGCGCTGTCACAATGAAAACAACGTGTGCATAGGTTATATTGCTCATAATAAAGTGCTTTTGAGCTTACATATACGCTGAAAGCAGATATGAGAGTAAAATGGCTACTGAGAAATGGTTCCGTTCACTTATGAATAGAAATGTTCCACGTCTGTTCGTGTAGCACATGCAACTAGCCTTTCAAGAGTAACAAGCTTCAATAAAACAAATAAATGTGGAATCTTTCTTTGATACTTGAGAATTGTTATGAACAGACACGGTTATGACCCACAGGATGTGCATAATGTTGCCAAAACAGACGTTACGAAATTCCAAAAACCTGATATTTTTGTAAGACTTGGTATAAGGCTACTTCAACTGAACGAGACACATTGTTAAATGTTAAACTTTACCAGATGAATGTTATGTTGAATTACGTTTAATATTACTTGAAATTAAAAGTGATCTAGACTGTTTTGCTGCATTTTTGAACTTGTCACAACCGACCCCAAGCACTGTCACAACCGCCCCTGGGGTGGGGTCGGTTGTGACATTTTTTCCTTTTTTGCTTCATTTGGTCCTGTGAGTTAACTAATGTACTTAGGGAGAAAATTTTAGTGTTTATAAGCAGGCAAATAAACACTTTAACAAAAAAACAACTTTAAACCAGCTTACAGGCATTGCTAAGGTATCTATGGGGGAGCAAATGAGAATTATCACAACCGTACCCAGTCTCCCCTACAGATAGATTGGTAATTTTTCCGGATTCATTAGTTTTAATTTGTCTAAGTACACGATTTTAGTTAACGAAGATATCAATAAGTAGTCAAATTTAAAGCGATTTGTCCTAAATGATTAAATATGAAATCCATTGTTACAAAACGTGGTTGATATGAAACAGTATTGATAATGATAATGAGAATTTTGAATGAAATCTTAACTAAATCAAACATGAAACTCATTAGCGGGCCACGTACGTAATACTTTTATCGCTAGCTACTTGTAATTTTTTGAAACATTTATTTGTTGAAGAGCCATCTACTTATATTAAAAACTGAGTATCTATATATGTCTGCTTCTTTCCCTTGAGCGAGCAAAACTGGCTGAAACTTTCCTCGCCATTTTGAATGCGCGAAGCAGCTCAATAATTCGAGTGAATTTTTGATGCAGGAAAAAATTAAAGGCGTGAAGCGCCTGCTAGCGAGCCGCCTTGGCGGCGAGTAGTTTGTTGAAACTTTCTTTACTACTTCAAAGGCGCGAAGCGCTCGTGCAACGCCGGGCCACGCAGCTAGCTGCTTGGGGCATTAGTGGGCCACGTGCGTAGTATATGTCTTGAAATCTTATGAACATTAAAATATATATATCAAATAATAAAGTTAGGGGGTGGAAATTGTGCATCAACATGTCACAGGAAGCTAATCTAGCTGCCCTGGCAGCTAATATATATATATATAAATGGATGTATGTATGTATATATGTATGTTTGTTCCTTATACAAATCCAGTTTTCGTTGGATTTCCATCAAACTTTCCACAGAGATTCCTCGATGCACTAGAAGGGGTTCTGAATTAAAAAAAAAACATCCAAGGAGCTCAAAATTCAAATTTTTTTTTGTCTCATTTTCTTTCAATTTTGAATAAATAGAGTAATTGAGGTAAGCCTACAAATTGATAAAATTTAGCACATTTAAATAAGAGTATTTTTCAACAAAGATGACGATTAACACACGACACATCACATACAACATGCCTCATACTTTTTCGCATTTTGTTGTTGCTATTTTTCTGTAAACGCTCAACTTTCTGTAATATTTTAGTTCTTTTCAGAGCTTGTACCTGAAGCCTTTGTTTGTAATGTTTTTGTACATAATCGTCTAACCTGTATAGTGCTTCTCTGGTAAGTTGATCTCCGACATCGACACTGTTTCTCTCTTTTTTGAGTAGCAGGAAAGGGTCATCGCCGTGAATTTGAGTTTGAGTACTTTAAAAAAATGACTGCAAAAGTAAGCCAACTTAACTTAATGCGAGTCAAACTTTCCTATTACCCGTAAAGAGGGAAACTCTGTCTGTGTCTGGTTTCAACTTTCCAGGGGAGCACACTACTGCCATTCTGAGCACAAAAGTCGTCTTGTATCTCCACTTTTTTCCAAAACTGAGTTTCTGTCACCAGGTGACTTTTTGTGACGTCTTTTTACATAAATGTAATGTTTTACGATCATTTGACGAGTAATGCGCCCGTTTGAGCTCAGATGCCACTCTTGTGCTCACACGGCAGTGTAGCTCTATTAACCCATTTATGCCCAGTAGCCTAAAAACGGGACGCTTGTTAGTTACTGCATACAAAAACCTGTAATGGGTATATCATTTTACTAAAGCTGTTCTTCACGAGTTAAATAGTCCTTCTTCCTGAGAAAACCAGTTTTTTTTTCCAGAAGCCATCAGCTTCAACATACATGAGGACTGCGTACTAGGGTGGAGCGAAAAAAATGAATTTTTGATTTTCGTAAACGGGTACCTTTCATTTACTGTGAATGAGGAAAAGTAACAATTCTGTAAAATATTTCACTTTTGCGACGTCATCTTTAGTCTGCGCATTTAGCCTAAAGTTTGGAAATTTTTGATTTTTTTTGGATTTTTCAAATTTTTTTAAAAAATTATGCAAATGATAAAACTAGTGACGAGTGGTTATTAAATGGAAGAAAAAGGTTTGAAATATACAAAGAATTTTTTAAAACCATTTTAGATTATTATTTCAGTTCGTGCATTGCGCTCTAAGTTCATCAAATTTCCCAAAATTTCTGATATTTTCGACATTTTTTAACTCAGTATTTCCTCTCAATATTCACTTGAAGTGTCTTCAAACTTGTTTTTATTCATTTTGTTATTACTTTGAACCCTGCAACTCTTCGCTAGCTCATGTGGAACTACCCAGGACTCACCACAAGGAGGTGACCGCACCTCTAGTCCTACACGCGTGAACCCTTCCTTCCAGCCAATGCAAGCACGTATTTACATTTCTAAGACACGTCTTTCACAGTTAAATTGTTCCTTTGTGTCGTAAATTGATCAAATATTTCTGTCAGATGTCCTCGTTTTTACTAAACTTTTTCTTTTCCTGTGATTACATACCAATTTTTAAGAGCTTGTAACCTATTCGACTGCTCTTTCAACTGACTGAGTCTTGAATGGCGGTTTAAAATGAGCGCATTCAGAAATCATATTTAAATTCTCAGCTTCCATAATCTTTGTAAATATTGTGTTGTTAAATTAGTTGTACAAGGTAGCTTTGTAATTTCCACATCATGGCAAGAAATCATATCGATGTATACTGACTTTTGATTTATGTATGTAATGTATGAAAATAGATTTTTGTCTATTTTTTCGGATCTGAAGCGTTCTCACTTGTTTGCTTGTTTGTTTTCCACATTGAGCCTTTATAATACGATTTAAAACAAGTTCCTTTATATGCTCTCTCTTATGACCTATCCAGATTATTTCCCGGCGTTGCCTGGGTGCTTATTAATACAACATATCTCTAAAAAATATTTGAATGAATTCTATGCACATAGGAATATAAAAATTTATTTCATGCTTAAAAAGAAATAGTTGAGCCTTAAATGGATAATTCATTGTTGATCGTAATCTTTGTAGAAAAATACTCCTATTTAAATGCGTTACATTTTATCAATTTGTGTGCTTGAAGTCTTATCTCTACTACTCTATCTATTCAAAATTGGAAGAAAATGGCCATTTTGAGACAAAAGATTTCAAATTTGGGCTTTTTGGATTTTTTTTTAATTTCAAAACCCCTGCCTATGTGAATTCTAATGCATCAGGGAACCTCTGTGCCAAGTTTGTTGAAAATTCAACGAAAACTGGATTTGTATAAGGAACAAACATTCATACATTTGATAACAGCATATTTCTTGGGTGCAAAGTATACATTGTTTTGAATAGATGTGAATACAATTTTCTGCTTTTTTTTGGAGAGATAATCTTTAAAATCTCACACAAATTCATAGCTAAATTAGTAACGTCTGTACTTCATCCTAAAAGAGCAAGGACCCTTATACCCGCGAAAGTTATGAACTCTTTTAAAAATTATTGTCTAAAGATTGTTTGCTGTAGTCAACATCTGACTGGGGAAAGCTGTCTTGAACTTCTGTTTCACATTTTTTTTGGATATTTTCCCAGTCAAAACTACCCTGCTCATCTCATGAAGTTACTGTTGCTCAGTACTTGTACCATTTTTATTGTCAAAATCATTCTGATCAATGACAAATTCTATAGGTTCATATTGAACTGATTTGAAAGTATAACATGTTTAGCTTCGTCTAACAGGCCCAAAAATCACTTTGGTCCACTTGTAGGTACATCTAGCTTTTGCAAAAAAAGCAGCAAATTAAGTTCATTCAAATGTAATTGGCAAATGTTCCATTACATAGGTCTACCAAGTTTTTCTTCCAGTTTCCGTATTACACCTTTATTTTCCTGTCTTTGTAGTGCATCCATCAAAACCAATGCAAACAATTTCCTATTCAAAGAAACATTTTATTGTTTCTGACTTGTCTAAGAAATGTTAATGTGTGCTCTCATCGGTTGGAAGCAAGGGGAGCGCGAGTGGCATCCAAAGTGCGGCCACTTCCTCGTGGTGAGTCCTGGGTAATTTCAAGGAGCAAGCATAGAGTTGAGTAGTTCAAAGAAACAACAAAATGATTAAGAAAATGTTTTGAAGGCACTTTTAGTAAATATTGAGAGGAAATATTGAATTATAAAATTTCTGCTAATATTTAAAATATCGGAAATTTCTGAAAATTTGATGAAATTTGGCCCTAATGCGCAGACTGAAATCATAATCTGAAATTATTTTTAAAAATTTCTTGCAAAATTTCAAACCTTTTTCTTCCATTTAATAACCACCCGTCACTAGTTTTATCATTTGCAATATTTTTTTAAAAAATTTGAAAAATCTAAAAAAAATCTAAAATTTAAAAACTTTAGGCCAAATGCGCAGACTAAAGATGACGTCGCAAAAGTGAAATATTTTACAGAATTGTTACTTTTCCTCATTCACAGTAAATGAAAGGTACCCGTTTACGAAAATCAAAAATTCATTTTTTTCGCTCCACCCTACTGCGTACTATGTGCTTTGCCTCCTGACAAACACAGGACAGATTTAAGGCACAGAGAGGATGAAATAACATCCATGGGCAAGGCGGGATTCGAACCCGCAATCACTTGCTTACGAGGAGAGTACTCTACCTCTAGGCCCACGTGGCCCCCAGAAAACCAGTTAGAGTCACTATTTGGACATCGGAGTTTATGTATTGACAGCTATTTTCAGACAAATCAGTCAAGCAACGATCCAGCATGGGTAGCCACAGAAAGTAAGTTTCTTTTTTTGCGAACTTACACTGTTAAAAAAAACCTGAATTTTCAGGAAGATTTTTACTGATTTTAACAGTAAATTTCCGTTTTCGTTTCAAAACAGAACTTTTCCTTGAAAAAACGGAACTATTCCGTGAATTACCAAGTTGGAGAAACAAAAAACGGAATTTACCCGGTTTTGTGGTTGAAATATATCGAACAAGGAAGTAAGAGACAGTCTGAATAGACTTGGCGCATGCGCAGATACGACTTAGTTTTTGGCAGCATAAATGATTCATAACTGAATCGAAGTGCACAGCAAAAGAAACGCAAAGTCATCGAGAATTAATATGCATGTTTAAGCTTCTATGAAAGCGCCTTGTATTATTCGCATTAGCATGGAAAAGAGGACATCTGTGTCTCGTCGTTTGGATAGCTACTTTACAAAAAACATCACATTCGAATGTGATTTAATCGTGTTCCTCAGGACGTTATTATGTGTGCCATTTTGTTTCAATTTGAAAATGCTTCGTCGAAGAGCGTTGACTATTGTTATAGCATTCGAAGAAGAATTATTCCAGGATTCTGCGTAGTTAATCAAATTGACTGGAAAAATAATTTGGATCTTTTCATGTGATTATTCGGTATCCAGCATTTCCTAGCTCAGCATTTTTAAGAAGACTTCGTTTATCGCAATGGATAGAATCAAAATGGGCAACAAAAGGGCGTGTTAGTATATTTTAAAATCTACTCGCTCTATTGTTGCCTTTTTTGAGCAACAAAAATGGGAAATTGGAGGTAAGAATTTTTATTTTTGTTACTGCTATTTTTATTTTAATCTGAGTCCAGACTTAACAGTTAGTTATTTCATGATGTAAACCAATTGTGCATTTTAGTAGTTGCATGTATAAACTTACTGGTGCTGAGGGTTAGTAAAATTTAGTGAAATGATTTTTGTAATTTTATATCAAGATTTAAAAGCTTAGTTTCAAAACTTAGCTTTTTTACTTTATGACTTTACTTCGTTAATGTGACGAAATTAATGTTGTCAAAACTACGAAAATGATTGTCAATTTGACGATACTAGGATAAAGAAATATTTCGCTACATTTGACGAAATTCATCCCCAAAAAAATGACGAAATGTTCGCTCGGGGTATATTCTTGGAAGTGATTTCATCAAAAACAAAGAAAATTCGTTAATTTTGAGAGTGCATTTCTGAAAGTGTTGATCACTATGAACACCATAACGTAAATATATATGAAAATAGAGGAAATCAGTAACAATACAGGATTTTTTTTTTTAAGGAACCACGAATGTTTCAAATTCAGAAAGGAAAAAAAGAACTTTCGGAAGAACTTAATTTTTATTCAAACATAAGAGAAAATATTTTTAAAAGAATGCACCTTGTTAATACTTTTTTATTTTTTGAAGTTATGCGCTCAGAAATACTATGCATTGATCATTCCATCTTCAAAATATTTGAGTATTTTATGCGAGATTGATGTAATCTTTTCAAAAAAAATCATGTTATTTTAATGAACTAAAATTTTTAATGAAAAAAAAAAGCCAATTCTTGTATTGCTTTAGTATTTTTTTTAAAGGCAAAATGTTTAAAAGTTTGAAGTATATGAGCGGATACTTTCAAACTTTTTCTAAAAAACAAAATTCGTAAGAGTTTTAAGTTTACATTTTTGCTCATCATTTTGTCTTATATGTATATAATTTTCCGATGAGCTAGTTTACGCACCTTTTTTAATTGCTCTATTTTTCTGTTTCCCATTTTCCCATATTTTAATCACCCACATTTTTACGTTATAGGCTTATACCTATACGCTTATACTTATTTATGCAAGATGGAAAATTATTGAAATTTTGCAAAATAAACAAGCGCTTTTATAGCAGCTTAATATTAATAGCAAATTATATATGAAAGTTTAATAAATTAGTCCTTTAAGTGGCGCAAAATGTGTAGATTGGAAAAAACAACAAATGAACAAATTGAAATTTTAAGAAACTTTAGAGAAACATTTGAAAATTTACGAAACAATATAAACATATAAAAAGAACAAACGAAAAAGATAAGGCAGCACATTACCCATGTTTGTTCTTTTTATATGTTTATATTGTTTCGCAAATTTTCAAATGTTTCTTGAAATTTCAATTTGTGCATTTGTTGCTCTACACAATCTACGCATTTTGCGACACTTAAAGGACTAATTTATTGAACTTCCATAGATAATTTGCTATTGATATTAAGCTGCTATAAAAGCGCTTGTTAATTTGCAAAACTTAAATAATTTTCCATCTTGCATGTATACATATAAGTCAAAGCGTATAGGTATAAGCCTATAACGTATAAGCGGGGATAATAAGAACCGAAAAAATGAAGAACGGAGAATTACGAAACGAAAAAATGCCTAACGGAAAAATGACGAACGCTCCGTTCGTCATTTTTCCGTAAAATCACGGAAATATAATTAACGAAACGGAAACACTCCGGCAACTCAGCTGCCGTGTATTTTTTCGTTATTTTCAGGACATTTTTTTAACAGTGTACTTTTCACAAAACTAAACTATTTCAAAATGATTTGCTTAAAATTGATCACAGATGCCTTCTGTAATATTGCTTTGCAAAAGTAAAGTCAAGTATGGTCGTATTTCGCTCACATATCTGCAAAATATCCCATAAGCAGGGCGTTAAATAATTTAATAAATATGGCAACGGTGAACTATTTCAAGCCTAAAATGTATCTAATGCATTCCAAGTAAGAGTTTTTAGCAGAAAAAAAATTTAAAAAATTGTTAAAAAAAACTTGGGCATAAATGGGTTAAAACGCAACAGGTTGGTTACCAGTGCAACCAATATCTTGACACAGTTGCAAATTTTGGGCATCATTCCACCAAGATCGGTCGGAGCGAAAATATTCAGTGACCACAATATACAGGGTGTCCACTTCTATTGTGGACCAATAGCTAATTTCTAAACCGTTAGAGATAAGCATATAGTTTATTTAGGAAAAAATCTCCAAATTACGAAAGGAATTTTGGGTCTATTCAATGTTTTTCAAAAAATCAAATTTTGAAAAAGTTACGAAATTTAAATTTTTATACAGCCCCCCAGTCCTATCGATCATATTTAGTAAAACATTCTTGACACTGTAATGTTTAAAACTAAAAAAAAATCACTGTTCTACCACAAAAATTGACCGAGTTATGACGTTTCGAAAAATCAAGATTTTGCATTATTTCATGACGTCATCGAGAGATCGCTTACGGGACCGTATGCGAAATCCTTTAAAATCTTGATTTTTCAAAACGTCATAACTCGGTCAATTTTTGTGGTAGAACAGTGATTTTTTTTTTTAGTTTTAAACGTTACAGTGTCAAGAATGTTTTACTAAAGATGATTGATAGGACTGGGGGGCTGTATAAAAATCTAAATTTCGTAACTCTTTCAAAATTTGATTTTTTGAAAAACATTGAATAGACCCAAAATTCCTTTCGTAATTTGGAGATTTTTTCCTAAATGAACTATATGCTTATCTCTAACGGTTTAGAAATTAGCTATTGGTCCACGATAGGAGTGGACATGGACGGACGGACACCCTGTATTACGCAATGAGTTACCGCCTATAAGCCAGGGCTAAGACTCGCTATTCCTGACTGAGGAGTCCAAAATAAGGACGAAACCGCAGTCTCAGGATGTTATGATTGAGCTGTGAGTGTATTTGCTTCACAATATATTATCTCTACTAGCTGCCAGGGCAGCTAGATTAGCTTCCTGCGGCATGCTGATGCATAACGTCCCCCCTCTCTAACTTTTACCTCATTCTGAAATTATATTATTTGATATAATTTAATGTTCATTCGATTTCAAGACATACCACGCACGTGGCCCGGCGTTGCACGGGCACTTCGTGCCCTGAAAGTAGTGAGAAAAAAATTTAAAGAAACTACTCCCCGCCAAGGCGGCTCGCTTACAGACGCTTCACGCCTTTACTTTTTTCCTATATAAAAAAATCATTCGAATTATTGAGATGCTTCACGTCTTCAAGATGGTGAGGAAAGTTTCAGTAAGTTCAGGTCGCTCAAAGAAAAAAAGCAGACATAGATACTCAGTTTTTAAGGCAGGGATTCAAGTGAAACAGGCTATCGCAAACTGCAATCGCTACTGGAAATGAATTACATTAGAACGTTTCTTGATACTGGAAATGAATTACATTAGAACGTTCATCGTGACGTTTGCCTATGAAAAACGAGCTAGATAAAACGTCACAGCCTACTTGGCGAATAAGAGGAGATGGCCGACTGCTTGTGAGCTCTTATTGGCTCCGCTCGTAGTGACGTCAGTGCCAAGTTAAGCTGATGATAATGTAATTCACTTCCAGTAGCGATTGCATTCGAAGCGATCGCAGTGCTGTTTCACTTGAATCCCTGCCTTACATAAGTAGATGGCTCTTCAACAAATAAATGTTTCAAAATATTACCAGTAGCTAGCGATAAAAATTCTACGTAAGTGGTCCGCTTATGAGTTTCGTGTTTGATTTAGTTAAGCCTTCATTCAAAATTCTCATTATCATTGTTATCACCGTTTCATAGCAACGACGGTTTGCAAGAATGGATTTCATATTTAATCATTTATTAGGCTTAATCGCTTTAAATTTGACTACTTATTAATTGATATCTTCGCTAATTAAAATCGTATAATTATATCAATTGAAACTAAAGAAGCTTGAAAAATTACCTATCTATCGGTACCTGGTTCGACTTTCAGTTCATTGGCGTTCAGGAGAAAGAAGCGTGACATAGAAAGATAGAAAGAAAGATAGTTAGAAAGAAAGATAGTGAGAAAGATACTCAGTTTTTAATATAAGTAGACTAGCTGCCAGGGCAGCTAGATTAGCTTCCTGCGGCATGCTGATGCATAACGTCCCCCCTCTCTAACTTTTACCTCATTCTGAACTTATATTATTTGAAATAATTTAATGTTCATTCGATTTCAAGACATACCACGCACGTGGCCCGGCGTTGCACGGGCACTTCGTGCCCTGAAAGTAGTGAGAAAAAAAATTTAAAGAAATTACTCCCCGCCAAGGCGGCTCGCTTACAGGCGCTTCACGCCTTTACTTTTTTCCTATATAAAAAAATCATTCGAATTATTGAGATGCTTCACGCCTTCAAGATGGTGAGGAAAGTTTCAGTAAGTTCAGGTCGCTCAAAGAAAAAAAGCAGACATAGATACTCAGTTTTTAATATAAGTAGATGGCTCTTCAACAAATAAATGTTTCAAAATATTACCAGTAGCTAGCGATAAAAATTCTACGTAAGTGGTCCGCTTATGAGTTTCGTGTTTGATTTAGTTAAGCCTTCATTCAAAATTCTCATTATCATTGTTATCACCGTTTCATAGCAACGACGGTTTGCAAGAATGGATTTCATATTTAATCATTTATTAGGCTTAATCGCTTTAAATTTGACTACTTATTAATTGATATCTTCGCTAATTAAAATCGTATAATTATATCAATTGAAACTAAAGAAGCTTGAAAAATTACCTATCTATCGGTACCTGGTTCGACTTTCAGTTCATTGGCGTTCAGGAGAAAGAAGCGTGACATAGAAAGATAGAAAGAAAGATAGTTAGAAAGAAAGATAGTGAGAAAGATACTCAGTTTTTAATATAAGTAGACTAGCTGCCAGGGCAGCTAGATTAGCTTCCTGCGGCATGCTGATGCATAACGTCCCCCCTCTCTAACTTTTACCTCATTCTGAACTTATATTATTTGAAATAATTTAATGTTCATTCGATTTCAAGACATACCACGCACGTGGCCCGGCGTTGCACGGGCACTTCGTGCCCTGAAAGTAGTGAGAAAAAAAATTTAAAGAAATTACTCCCCGCCAAGGCGGCTCGCTTACAGGCGCTTCACGCCTTTACTTTTTTCCTATATAAAAAAATCATTCGAATTATTGAGATGCTTCACGCCTTCAAGATGGTGAGGAAAGTTTCAGTAAGTTCAGGTCGCTCAAAGAAAAAAAGCAGACATAGATACTCAGTTTTTAATATAAGTAGATGGCTCTTCAACAAATAAATGTTTCAAAATATTACCAGTAGCTAGCGATAAAAATTCTACGTAAGTGGTCCGCTTATGAGTTTCGTGTTTGATTTAGTTAAGCCTTCATTCAAAATTCTCATTATCATTGTTATTATACTGTTTCATAGCAACGACGGTTTGCAAGAATGGATTTCATATTTAATCATTTATTAGGCTTAATCGCTTTAAACTTGACTACTTATTAATTGATATCTTCGCTAATTAAAATCGTATAATTATATCAATTGAAACTAAAGAAGCTTGAAAAATTACCTATCTATCGGTACCTGGTTCGACTTTCAGTTCATTGGCGTTCAGGAGAAAGAAGCGTGACATAGAAAGATAGAAAGATAGTTAGAAAGAAAGATAGTGAGAAAGATACTCAGTTTTTAATATAAGTAGATATATAAAGATGACGGTGTTTGTTTGTTTGTAAGTTTGTAACCGCTGGCCAGAAGCCGTCACAGCTCCTACTGACCTGAAACTTGGCACAAAAATTCGAACGTATCCCCGTGTAATGCATCCAGAAGGCCAAATTCTAAATTTCGAATTAGTTATTTTTAAATTAATTAATTAGTCTCATTTTCGGTGTATCCGCCGTAATTGAGGGGGGAAAACCTTCCCAACCCCATAACATTATACATCGCTGAAAAGGTTTTTTTTTTTTTTTTTTTTTTTTTTCCTGAAAAAGAAAAGTTTTACACTTTTCTCTCCGTTAATTAGAACAGCAGATATTAATTACGCAAATTTAGTCAATCTTTAAGGTTTAACTCTATACACAAAACTAAAACTCTAGGTCCATTTTCCAAACTGCTCCTTCTTCAGTGGTTTAAATTTGCGTTTCGAGTTAAGCCTTGAAAATTTACTAAATCTCCTCTTACTTACTTAAATTAATATATTTTTTATTTATTTGGCGTATTGTGATTTTACCTTCAACATGACTTTTAGTGGAGTTTAAAAGGTCGTGGAGCATATTTGAATTAAAGAATCTAATAATTTTACTTCGGAGGGTTGGAGTAAGTTTAAATTTATTCAGTTGACTTCCATTACATTTTTTGCACGGGCTTCGCCGTGCGGGTACTGCTAGTATATAGATAAGACTAATTCCGTTCTTGACAAAAGCGGTCAACCTAGACAGGTGGTCAACTTATAAGGGTGGTTAACTTTACAGGTTTTACTGTAGGTTTGTTTTGATGTTCCTAGATTAAGGGGGAAATATAAATATATAACCATACACCCTCTGGGGGGGGGGGGGGGTTGGACATGTTTTACTTTGTATGAATTTTTGACTAAGGTTACAGTGCAGCGGAAGTTGTGCACGCAATGTAAAACACCCTGAAATTAGTTTTTAGTCGGTGTATAAAAAAGCGAAAATGATTATTTAAAATGTTTTCCATTATCATCCGATGTAATCTTATTTCAGCAAATACATTACCTGATTTTATGATGCAAGAAAAATGAAGCGATTATTTTCAATGGGAAGAAAGTGGTTAGAAATTTTACAAAGAGCATGGGCAAGCCGAGTTGGAGTGCCAATTTCTGACCACGACTTCAAATGCATTGGAAGAAAATGCATTCCGGAGAAAGATAAGTGTTTGGATATTTTTACATTAAAATATTACGACATTCTGAGCTTGATCTACAGGGAGCGAGCCTGGGCACTTGCCCCGGGCCGCAATTTCTCGGGTAGGCAAATTACCCTATTTCTGTCTTTTTTTTTTTTTTTTTTGGTTTTTTGTTGAAACTTGAAAAATTTGAAGGAAGATAGATAAAGGAGACTGGTTTATGACGCCATCTGCTTGGAAAAAACAGAAGTTGTGGCGCTGAGGACATGTGAGATTGCACTTACGTCAGGTACATCGATATTTTAAGCTGCAGAGTTTCTAAACACTTATGCAAAATGCGCCAAGTTTTCATTCTGTGGATTCCGAAATTGCCGATGCGCATAAATGGTAGTGTATCGGAATATATTTAAAAAGTGTTAATTATGGTAACGATTTGATTACCTCTTGAACTAACTGCCTTTGTAGTTAAAGTTTCGTCAGAGAAATTGCTAATTTTATAGAAGTGCACAGTAAGATTTCTAATTTTACAGTAGTGGACTGTAAAATGGCAAGCTTGCAGAAATAAATGGTAAAATTGGTAGTTTCAGTTTATTACTGTGCATTTTACAGTTTTAAAATGGAACCTCTTGCTGCCAGTATTATACTGTAAAAACAACAGCTTTTTTTTTTTTTTTTTTTACAGTTTAGTGTATTGGAACAACTTTCAAAAGCGTTGGTTATGATAGCGATTCGATTACCTCTTGAATTAACATTCGTCGCTCTTTTTTTGTTGTTAACCCATTTATGCCCAAGCTTTTTTTAACAATTTTTTTTCAATTTTT
>JAXGGA010006872.1:0-66654 GCA_038373865.1 Uloborus plumipes | reverse complement strand
AAAAGTAGCCATCTTGTGTGAGAAACAATGTCATCTATTAGCTGTGGCTGATACATTAAACACTTTAGTATTGCACAATAATTAACAAATTTACACTTACATACAAACATGAATTACATTTACATCCTTGTTTGAGAAACGCCAAGAAAAACAAATAATGCTAAAGAGCGTTTAAAAAGAGGACACAACAATTTATATACATCTTATAAATTTTCAATCAATAAAAACTTTACAAAAATCGCTTTCGAAGTTTAATTTAATCGTATTTCTATAACGTTTCGATTTGTACATCAAAAGGACTTATACCATTTTCTTTAGCATAAACTTGCTTCTCATTTCAACAAATACTGTTATTTCATGAGTTTGACCATTTCTTTCACTTTTATTGCACTTTTACTGACGATAAGTTTAAATATACAAAGATTCACTCATTTGCTTATTTGTCTAATTTTTCCGCGTAAAATACCGATCTCTAAAATATTAATGAAAAAAAAATAAGTACATAAAAATGACTATGAACGTGTTTAATATGGGAATATGTGTGTATGATATACGTATGATTTCAAACATTTAAAAGTTGTGGCGTGAAAGTTGGATTTTTTATTTAGGAACTTCCATACAAGTGAAATACCACCTACACTAAAAATAATTTACATTAAGACTACATAAAGATATACTCTAGAAAGTATTTTGGAACACACAACATTTCATTTGAATGCTTATTGAGAAAATAGGCTGCTAAAATTTTAAATCTCACAGCGTTATATGCATGTTATGATTAAAATTCTTCTAGCCGGTGTTTTCACCTGATTGAAGTAGTTCGCTGTCGATGTAGAAAAATATGTTTTTTTTTTTTTTTTTTGCCAAATTTTTTTAAGTTTAGTTGTACTATAATAAGACTAAAGAAATGAGTTACAAATATTCTTTTACATAATATTGCACATATATATACTTATAATTTCTTCTACATGATTACCTTGTAAAAGCAGGCAGGCATTTATATTTTTCTTCCTTTTTTCCAAAACTTCCTCCTATTTTTCATTAAATGCTCATCAAAGATGATAATTGCATTTTAAATCAGTAATAACTCACTTAACTCGCGAGAGATCGCGCCATGTTTTGTCACACGAGCGCTCGCGCGGGGTCGGAAACGACCCCAATGCGTTTTTCTTCATTTCTTTTCCTTTTTTTCATGACTTCTTTATTTTATTTTATTCACTTATGTTTTTTCACTAACGGAGACTTCTACAATGATTAGTTTTTGATTTGAAAGGCATAAAGAAAGTGTTTTATGAACTATTACGAAAATGCTCCAGCTCTCAAACACATCAGTAAAAGTTTTTTACGTTTCCCTTTGGTGCAGGAAGAAAAATACTTATAATTAGCTCTAAATTTATTTCTTTGCCAAATAGTTTCTTTATCTCTTCCTATAAAGATGTCATCTGTATCAGGATTATCAGAATTTTTGCTAAAAGAAAATTTGCTTTCACTATCATAATCACTAAAGTTTTCTTCATTGTCTAACTTTTATCGTCTGAAATGACACACATTCATCACTTTCTCCATCGTCTAGTAATTAGCTAAAATGCTTCATCCCTTGCTCATTATGGAGTCGGCATCTCTTCTTTGTTATAAGTAGTTCAAAAGCAATTGAAAAATATGAATTTTGCTTGGACATAACTACATAATCATTGTAAACGACACTTGTAAACAGAAAATCATGGCTTGAGGAAGGATTGCTGACAACTACTTCCTTTTCACAAAATGTTTCGAAATTCTTTGAATGGAACCGACTCCAAACACCTGTTCCGTTCCGAAAACTTTACTGACGTCAGTACTCGCGTGCGGTCGTAAAAGCCTCCAAATGCAAGAACCCCCCTAGTTTACAAGCACTAAAAGGATTTAAGAAAATTCCAACCACACCTTCCACAATGGCAGCTACCCAAAAGATGGTTTCCTTATCTGTCCATGAAATTCCAAGAAATGGAAACAAAAATGGCTGGGGTCGTTTTCGACCCCGCGCGAGCTCTCGCGTGTTAAATAAGTTTTGGAAAAAATTCAACTTTGCTAACTCATGCACAATACTGATTTGAAAGAAGAACTCTTTAAACGTTCATTTCAGTTATGAACTTGAATGTCACTGTTAGCAATTGAGAGAAATAATCACATTAACGTCCTTAGAGACTGCAAAATAATTACTGCAACTGCGAGCAGAAGACTCCAGTAGAAAGGTATTAGTTTTAGGGCACCATCCGAAACTGGATCAATCATTGTGGCAGTGGTGAAGAATGACAACGGCAACTCTGTAAGCAAAGTTGGGCTGTGCTGTTGAATAAGTTCTTTGAGCTTTTGGGCTTCACGAACACAGGCCTCCACCTATGACAGAGGAAAAGACAACTATGTTAAAATATGGCTGAAAATCAATAGGGAATGATCAGACTTGGGAGATATTTCTGAGGAGTTTGTGATGGATGTTTCGGCATTTGAGCTTTTGCTCTGTGTATAGCCAACTAGGCGATACTTGAACACTTTATTGGGTGATTATTAGGTACAACCCAACAATCAAACATGGCGGACTTTACTGCCAAATTTTTGCAAACGTCTGCAACCCCCTATTCTCTTTTCAAACACGATATCATTGGTAGATGCCCCTAGTGAGACATATTCGTAACATTGTAGTGACCCATCAAAAGAGAAAAAATCAAGGGAAAGTCATAAAGCTGTGATTAAAGCTCTTAATGAAAAAGAATTAGCAAATAAAAAAGACTCGAAAAGTATCACAAGTTTTAGATGATTGACACCACTAGTCAGAAAATATAAATGAGGTTCATCTTACCTGCAACTTGGTCGGGCTGTCCGTGATCGCAATGACTAGAACGATGATGTCGGACTCCAGGCTGAGGTAGGCGAAAAGCTCACACTCTGTGACCTTGACGTGCTCTCGAAGCTTCTCAGCGATGGTCTGTATGACGACCGGCTCTACGTCCCTGATTGCATCAACAGCCCAGTCTGAGAGCTTCTGACTATAAATCACACGGAGAGCAACTCCTGAAAAAAAAAACCGTTACTATTTTTTCTTTGCATTACACCAGTGCTGCCCAACACACAACCAGCGAAACGACCCAAACAGCCCACACCTCCCTTTGCTTTGTTCACTGTCACAAATAAAAAAAGTATAACTAATGTAAATGTTGCAAGTTTAGAGCTAAATGTTCAGAAATAGGTTTCTGAAAAACAGATTCATTTACGAAAAGAAGCATCAAGTAATAACAACAGCAACTACTGGTTTTTAATTTTACTTCCTTTTCCCATTTTATTTAGAAAATTTTTGAATATTTTGTGAAATTTTATATGCGTTTCGGTCCCGTGAGAATAATTTTAACACGAGGTGCGACATTCGGATATAAAAAAGGTTGGGAACCTCTGCCTAACACTATTCAGACCATTAATTGAATTTAGAATGTTCTTATCCAGTATGTTTTCCCTCAAGCCTTGCAGTATACAATTTAGTAACTTTAAATGCAGGGCACGACTCTGGAAACTGAATTCCGGATAAGAGTTAAGGAATCCGTAGTACCAATCTCCATAACCGTACAGAAGAAATGAAGTGAAACTTTTTAGGATTAACCTATCACACATTTTCTTATTTTAGGGTAGAGTTGAAATATGTATGTGTGTATGTAGACATGCTATTCTCTCTACATTTTTTTTTTCAAATACATTAATTGCTATCACATTGCAATGAAAATATTTTCACGTTGAATAAGAACTACGGAGTAACGGAAAGAGCCTTTATTTTTACCGGACGAGTAGTCTACTGTCAAGAACCCCACTGCCAAATCTCAGCTCGAAAGAGATTTTTTATACACAACTAAGGAATGTTCTAGAAAAATTCAAATTAAATTCAAATTAGATTATTTATATAAATTTATATATCTACAAATTTTCTGCAAACTGTGAGAAAGCATTATGAAATTACAAGATAAATTAACAAATGTCCGCACTTGAGATCAAAACTGGGAGCCTATGAATTCCTAATCCGGCGCCTTGGCCATTCGGCCAACCAGGCGATAGCTTAAGAAAGATATACGACAATATGATTAATAATTTCAGAGGCAAACATGCTCTTGCAGTGCTGCGGTTAGATATAATACTGACTGCACAGACAACTGCACAGAGCAAATACCGATGGAGTCAAAGCCCGCGGATAATTTTATTGCGAATCAAGGTTTTCGGGAGGAAAAAATATTCGCGACGAATCAGAGCAAAAATTTGAAAAGTAGGTTCTTGTAATATTTGCTAAATTGTTTAACACCGTCAGCTCCAGTTTGTGGTTCTACTCCAACCGGCACTTAAGTCGTATTTCTTCATTTTTCTTCTGAAGAGACCCTTTTATCGAAGAAGTGTAACTTGCAAAAAACTTCTAAAACTAAACTGAAGCTAGAATGAAATCTTACCACAAATAGGACAGCAGCTGCCCGGAGGATATACCTTTGGACAGTGTTCTGATGGCAACGGAGCACATTTGATGCCTCCACAAGGATTATTTTTATTATCTGCAAAAAAAAGTGACATATAAAGTCCGTCTCAAAAGTATAGTCACCCAACAAAATGTTATTTTTAACTATAAAAAACTGAAAGTTCATCATTAATTACGTCATTATTTATTTACTATAACCATGATAATAAGATAAATAAAAAAATATTTCACACTTGCTTCATGTACAAAAAAATTGAAACAAAAGAATAAAATATCATTTAAATTTCATGTCTCATAAGTTTAGTCACAATTGAAAGTTCTCTTGAAATCTGTTCAATAATTATATTCTTATTACTTAATTGTGTTTTCTTTACGTGAAATAAGATCAAATACTCTATTTTTCATCGATTCAACAAGGTTTTTTAGTACTTTAGGTTCAACATTGTACCATTCTCTCTCTATAGCAATTTTTAGTTGTTCGACGAAGAAATACTGTTTAGAATTTGCATAAACTCGGCGGCTTAGAACTGCCCAAAGATTCTCGATTGGGTTTAAATCTGGACTTAATGCAGGCCAGTCCAAAACATTAATTTTTTTTCGATGAAACCATGCTTTTGTGGAATTCGATTTATGTATGGGTGCATTATCTTGCTGAAATATGCAGTCTGGCCCTCCTATAATGTCACAAAATGGCAACAAATTGTTTTTTTAACGTTTCTTGATGGATCGTAGAACTTTGTTTCCCACTTAAAATCGCTATTGATGTTTGACCGTTGAATCCAAATGCACCCCATACCATGACACATTTCCCACCATGCTGCCTGCTGAAAAATATTCTTGGTTCTTTTCGCAAATCATGCCAATAATAAGCCCAGCCATCCGGGCCACCCAAATTCACTTTTTCTCATCGGAAAATATGACAGAAAGCCACTTACTTCTAAATGACATATGTTTCTTGGATCATTCTAATCTTTGGATTTTGTGACGAGTAGTCAGAGCTGGTCTCTTAGCCATTTTTCTCAAAATAAGATGACGACAGTTTCTGATTCTTCTATGGATCGTATTTTTTGAAACTTGAAGACCAGACAGTGCCTGAATCTTGCGCAAAGAGAAACCGTCGCGAGATGCCAATTGAAATATATGTCTGTCATCTCGTTTACGGGTGATTCTCCAAAAACCTGGCATTTTCAACTCACAAACTCTATAAAAATAAAAATGCTTAAAAAAATCTAAAAAAAATCATACTTACTCTTTGTTAGGAGCTTATTAAGAGAAAAATAGAGGGAACTCACTTTAAGTATGCCAGATTACCTGTGCTTTAAAAGTAATGCTAGAGTGGCATTTTTTTTTGTTTTTGCGCCAGGAGAGGGACATTTTTTTTGCGCCAGGAGAGGGACATTTACTGAAAAAAGGCTGATATTTCTACCCGGAATTATATAGAAGGTAAATAATGGTATTTTTTTCTTTTATCCTCTTAACTCAATTACACACTGCAGGCAGAATTATTCTTTTTATTTTATTTAGAACAGAAATGTTGGCCAGGAGAGGGACATCGAAAATGTTACATACCTCATTTTGAACTAAGGAATAATAATACGAACAGCAGACACATTCTATAGACAAAATACTCTATGAGTCCAAAGAAGTGATGAGAATAAACAGTGTTATAGTACTGCAGATTCAAAATTCCTTCTTTTTGCCTTTAATAATTAAACCAATTTGTAGGCCGGGAGAGGGACATGCAATCTGGGGACAAACTTCAAAATGATGTACCTGATTATATAATCATTTAAATAAGGTAAAACAACACTATATTACACTCATAACTATACATAATTCAACACTACAAGTGAAATTTGTGCAATGTTCACGAAAAATTTTAAAATAATTTATTTACATTTTAGAAACAGGGTGGGACAAGCAAAAAAGCTGACATTTTGGCTATTCAAAAATTTTTGTAGAAAAAAATAAATGAACACTTGCTTTAATATGAATTGAATAACATCAGAATGGGTATTTCTAACAATTAAAAAAATAAAAAAACTTTCTAGGTCAAATAATTTTTGTGCTGTCCTACGGGGACATCATATTGTTCGGATTTTGGAGAATCACCCTTACTTGTTAAAAAAGGCCTGCCAGGTCGTTTTACCTTTGAATCTGACCTTTACTGGCAAGAATTCTGTAAATACTTATTTTTGTCCTTTTCAAATGCGTTGCAATGTCACTTATGCTAGCGCCATCACCTCTCATTTTCCATACGACGCGTTCTTCGCTTTCCGTTACTGTCTAATCTTTTATCGTAAAACCTTCCTTGCATCTGCGCATGCCTGATGTCTCTTTGGATTTCCTCAAAATAGGGGAGAAATGCGAAGTAGCATTCAACAGGAAGTAGGAAGCGAAAGCACCGGCAAGTGCGTCTCCTTATCCTATCACCCCTTTTTCAAATGGAAGCGATCGTGACTGCCAGGCGCGCTTAACGCAGCTAGACAGTAACTGAGAAGCTCTCGGCATTTCGAAAAGTAATTGAAGAAAGCAAGCAAACCCGTCTAAAGTATCTATTTCACACCTCACCGTAACGTCACATGTCACGTGGCTAAAAACAACTTCCAAATCTCACTAAAATAGCATAAAAGCTAAATTTTGTCTATATTTATGAGACAGCACATTTTTCTCAATTTTAAAATAAAACTCACAATCTTTGTTTTAATTTATTAATGGCATTCATAAAATAAATAAGAAGGTATTTCTTTGATTTTGGTACATTTACACAAGAAATAAAATTGAATTCTAATCGCAACGGGAAAAATTGGCGTAGTGTCTAAACTTTTGAGACGGACTTTATATATATATATATATACTATATATATATATATATATATATATATATATATATATATATATATATATATATATATATATATATATATATATATATATATATATATATATATATATATACACTGCGATGCAAAAGTTTAGACAAAATGCAAATATGTGAATAAAAATAAAACTATTCAACGAAATGCTTTCAAATTTCTACTTCAGGTACACAATATGGTCCCAAATACGTGTCTAGAGTTCTTATAACTATAACTGGAATCAAATTTTGGATATTACAAAAGATATTTTTTTACATTGTTGCAAAAGTTTAGACAATAGTCAGATTTTATGCAAATATCCCTTGAAATGTGATTGGTGGAGGAAATGCGGGACTGTATTATTCATTTATAAAGTGCAGAGATTGCTGAATAAATAATCAAAATCTCAAAAACTCTTTAATTCTCGTGTAAAGAAGATGAGAAAGTTTGGAAGCCGAAATTTGAAAATGAACCTACTTTATTAATTTTTTGTCTTTTAAATCGGCTCTAGTATGGTAGTACATTGTTTTTTACTTTGTGGAGAGCAAATTCAGACATGCGTATCGATCAAAAAGTCCAAGAAAAATTATATTTCTTAAGGATGAAGGAAATTTAAAAAACGGCTCAGACTGACGATTCGCCCCTTAATCCTACAAAACTTCAACTTGGGTCAAAAACAGCACGTGACAGCATAAGCAGATGAACAACTGAATCGGAATGCATAAAAAAAACAAAGAATTGTGCCTTATCCTTTTCGGACAGAGTGTCCCAAATTAGCCAGATTTTAATGTGAAAAGCAGCATACGTATCATCGTGACTAAAAAATGAATGGTACTTTCTTTGATAAAACTTATTAAAATTGGGATGGCCTAGATGGATTATAATTCTTTTCGCGGGACTTGAGAAATATCCAATGATCGTATGCTGTGCTGCTTTTACCAATAAAATTTGGCCTATTTGGGACACTCTGTCCGAAAAGGCTCAAGCACAATTCTTTGCTTTTTTTTATGCATTCCGATTCAGTTGTTCATATACTTATGCTGTCACGTGCTGTTTTTGACCCAAGTTGAAGTTCTGTAGGATTAAGGGGCGAATTGTCAGTCTGAGCCGTTTTTTCAATTCCTTCATCCTTAAGAAATATAATTTTTCTTTGACTTTTTGATCGATACGCATGTCTGAATTTGCTCTCTACGAAGTAAAAAACAATGTACTACCATACTAGAGCCAATTTAAAAGACAAAAAATTAATAAAGTAGGTTCATTTTCAAATTTCGGCTTCCAAACTTTCTCATCTTCTTTACACGAGAACTAAAGAGCTTTTGAGATTTTGATTATTTATTCAGCAATCTCTGCACTTGATAAATGAACAATACAGTCCCGCATTTCCTCCACCAATCACATTTCAAGGGATATTTGCATAAAATCTGACTATTGTCTAAACTTTTGCAACAATGTAAAAAAATATCTTTTGTAATATCCAAAATTTGATTCCAGTTATAGTTATAAGAACTCCAGACACGTATTTGGGACCATATTGTGTTCCTGCAGTAGAAATTTGAAAGCATTTCGTTGAATAGTTTTCTTTTTATTCACATATTTGCATTTTGTCTAAACTTTTGCATCGCAGTGTATATATATATATATATATGAAAGGATATTCCTAAAAAGAATAGAATTTAATTCGGCATAGTTTTGTCTCAACTATTCGGACGATGCCCTTTTCCAAGTGTAGCTCTTGCTGTAAACAGTACTATAACATATCATCTTGAAGTAATACACAACTGTCAAAGTTGAAGGTTCAAGATGGCAGCTGGTTAGGTTCAAGTAGCCATCTGGTTAGTGTTTGAGGGCTCTCGAAATGCATAAAATTATCCCCGGGAAAGAGAGCCCAGATAACACTTATCGATCTAGGAGCCAATCAGTAGCTCAAGTCAGCCATACTTCCCCTAGCGGCAAAAGGGAGAACCCTATGAACAAAATCAGCTGACACGGGCAAAAAGGGGGCTTCGAAACTGATTAAACATCTAGACAACTCCGTAAAACCGCTACCAGAGCTTGAATATATCCTTAAAGAAGAATAAAAGTCTATTTTCCATTATCAATGCCTGATTTATTTGCCTTGAATACCACCGGACTCTAAGCCAGAAGAGTCCATCAAATATGCCCTTCAACAACACAGCAACATCTTCACATATATATATATATATATATATATATATATACAGTGGCGTACATAGCGCCCCCCAAACCCCCGCGGCGCGGGGGGGCGCAAGAGGTTTGAGGGCGCCCGGTTCAGAAAAATAGCACTAACGGTAACACGGGGAAAATATTATATTTTTTACATTTTAATAAGGGGGGTGGGGGGCGCACTTACAAATCTTGCTGGGGGGCGCACCTTAGTCTATGTACGCTACTGTATATATATATATATATATATATATATATATATATATATATATATATAAGGCAGGTGCGGGTATTCAGGCCTGTCAGCTAATAAGGCCTAATTACCAAAAATACGATTAAAAATAATAGTTGCCGCTCAAGCATGTTATGGTAGCTAGCTAACACTCATAGCTGACAGTTAAAACTGGTCACAACCGTCGCTCGCTTTTTGCGAATAGTTTGGTGTGATTTATTTGCTTCGAGCAGTTTTTCTATAGCAAGCACTTTCTTAGTGAGTGCTGCTTATCGTTAAAAGCTCAAGACTCTCTGTTAAAAAAAAAAAACAATTGGCCAAATCCTAATTGGCCTTATTAATGCTTATTGTCCAAAATAAGCACAACAAGATTATTGCAATTTAACATTTTTTTTTTTTTTTTTTTTTTTTTTTTGTAGCAATAAAAGTGAAAGTTGAAGCTTTTTTTCAACCTTTCGATCACTCATCCAAAAAAAAAAAAAAAAAAAAAGACTTTTTTTTTCACCTTATTATTTTTTTTAATCAAAACATATACATGTTATGGCAAATCTAACATAGCAGCGCCGTAATACTATGATTAGGATCTGCTTAGCCTTCCCAAATTTTCCCGGTTCGGTTTGTCCGAACTATAATATGGATCATAAATCCTCTCCGTCATTCTGGCAATTTCGGGAAAAATCAGTTCTGCTACTGTTCGCTAACGCAGAGCATATGTTTTACGTCTGCATCTTAAAATTTCAAATGGTTAGGAAAAAAATACACTTATTAATTTGGGCTTAAGGCGATCAAGGTGCACCTGAAACTGAAGTGGAACGCTAACAAATCTTTGATACTGGTACACGAAACACCACTCACATTTTGAACCAACAGCAGCGCAAGCGCCTTTGTAGTCCACCGATACTCTCTCAGCCCAAGCTGCACATTCGCTGGAGTACGTCTCGCCATTGTGGCCGCAAACAAGACCTCTGGCACGACAGTGAGGCTGAAATAAATGCAAAAATTGAAACAGCTTTTCAACAAAAGTTTAACTATAAGTTTTTAAGCATAAGGTTAAACTTCTTTACAGTTTTGAAACCCATCGAGTGGAAAACTGTCAAGGTATTAATGAAACCGTCAGGCCTTTCTTTTTCAAAATAACTTTAGTAACAATACAGTTACCAAACTATATATATATATATATATTGTAGCTAAAAATATTTTAGGGCGAGTGTGATTCGTTATACATGTCACTCGGCAAAGTAGACATTTTTATATTTAGGTCGATTACTAATTTCTAATTTGCATGATGTTAAGAAATGTCTAACTCTATTTACATTTAAAGTTGCGTCTGAAGTTTTAGTGTAACTGTAAAGTACAACAACAACATGAATTTTGATAACATAAATGGAAGGAAGGATCAAAGAAATTGACATGAAACACAAGGATGTATTTGCATATTTTTTGGGTTCAACGCAAGGACATCTTTTCCGATAAGAGTCTAACGATTTCAAGGAAATTTGATGCAAATTAATTCAAATGTTGCGTCTGTTCTATTAATCATGAAAATTCTAATGGTTTTCAGAATCTGAAACACGATTTCAAAAAATTTAGACTTAATGGAAACTTTATCTAAATGGAGTCTTTCAAATTACTTTAAATGTCCAAAATAAGTTTCATCTCGAGTGTTGATTTTGAATAAATCTGAATAATAAAGGAGATAATGAACTAAAATATGTCCTTGTCTACAGCTTCGATGAATTATTAATAAAGAGGTTATAAATACGAATACGGAAACAAAAGTACAATGTACCTAAAGAGAAGGTTTTACAAGAATTTGATACATTTTTTTTCTTAATTACTGTAAATATTTATTGCATAGTTGTTTAAAGCAAAATATCTAAATATATTTAGATTTTGATAGAGAATCTTTCAAAATCTAGACTTTACTCGAAATAGATGTAAATGAGTAGATTCCTGTTAGCAGTTTTGAAAAATTGTTAATAATGGATGGCATCTCCTATCGGGAATAAGTTCTCGAAAGCGACTGATTATATAAATCAGTGTTTTGTATCGCAGAGAAATTGCTAAAAAAAAACCTTATTATTTAGTTCATTGTTATTTTTGTCTCTATTTAAGTTACTCAAAGAGAGTGTCTGTATATGTATCGGTTGCCTTCTAAATGAAGACGAAGAGTTACAGCTTAAATGTTTTATTTGATTCCTGGGGGGATATTCAGACTCATTTTAAAGATTTTTCTTTGAAATTCAAATTTGTTCTATTTGTTGTCTTCATTCCTATTTTAAGTAACATTTTGTGCAAGCTCCGTTATTGGACAAAAACATTGCTTCCACAATTAAAATTGTATATTAATCAAAAGCCTAGATTTTTTGGAAAAGAAAAAATTATTTTGGAAGTTTCGAAGTCAATTAGAGCGGAGTTAGTTTCCCGCTCTATAAGGTTTTTCTTTATTCATATCAGTATTGTGCTTCACTTCCTTCCGGTCCGTTCCAAAATTAACCTGATTCCATTAACAACTCCTTTTACTATAATTGTAAAAAAAAAGTTGCCCTTTTCTGCATCTTATTATTATTAATTAATTCATTCACTCACTCATTTTTACTTATTTATTTTTCATCAATGTTAATTTCAACCGTTTTTCAAGTTTTATTTAAGTATACAGTTGGTCCCTAAAAATTTTTTTTTTCTTAGATAGAGATTTTAAGGGACAGTAGTATTTTGTCAAATGGAGATTTTTTTATGAATTTCCATCTTTTTAATGGAATGTTTCTGGCTATTGTCCTTATTCCAAAGAAGATTTTAGGGTCTCTTTGCTTTCTAAAAATTATAAGTTCTCAATATTTTTATCACTAATTCTAGAGAGGGTGAACAGGATCTTCTGCATTTTTCTATTGTGTAAAAGTCCACTGAAGTTACTAAGGTCTCTTACCATGCATTTGCCGTAGTACGCCAGAGCTTTTCTTCTTTGCAACATCCAACATATACTCGGGTGTTCGACGTTATCAGTATCACACACAGGAGATTTAGGCAGCTGGTTGCAATTATATTGCATATCCACTATAACGAAATGAAATAAGAGAAAATGAGTACTGAATTGTAATGGGTACTTCGTACTTTTCCATCAAAGGTACTTGGTGCAATTTTCTATTCAAACGGGAACTATACAAAGACGGTTATAAAGCGACTTAAATGTAAACTAAAAACGCAATAACTTGCGCGAAAGACAACCATTCAAACACGGGTAGGATCCAAAGTGGTCAAACATTTTTTTGCAATTTTGTAGCCCTAAATTTTATTCAAAAAGCTTAAGCAGTTAAAGTACTTAAACAGTTATTTAATTACTCATTTAATAACAAAATATTACATACCACAGTCATATTGCTTGCAGCTTCTGTGTCTAATGCTCACGCACACCCTTTTCTTAGGAACACATCTGATACCAAAAAAAAGAAATAAGAAGAACTTTAATATGCATTAAAAAGTTAAACAGAAAAACTTTCTTAAAGCTATAATTCCAGCGGAAAAATCTAGAGCTTGTTGTTAATTCATTCGTAAAAATTTTGATGAAGATACTGTGTGACTATTAGATTACAAATTAATGTTTCATAGCTACAAAATAAACATGGTTACTCACTAACTGTGTCAAATGCAAGAAATAACAGCAATAAAGAAAAAACTTTCATCTTAGTAAAACTTCTTTATTTCCTGACTAAATGTTTGAAAAAAAAATTAAAAATCTGTTGCGAACGCTCTTCAAATGTCGCGAAATAGACACTTCACTGCTAAACATCGATTGATTACTGTTTTAAAGAGAAAAAAAAGTTTGATAAGAAAAAATACTTGATACTAGAGTTGCACCCATTAATCGACGGTAATAGAAAATCACCCACTAAACCGAATATTTATAATCGACCAAATTTCACCAATTAAATAGCGAGAAAAATGTGTTTCGATTACATAAAGCATGCCCAAGTCAAAAAATTATTCTGACTGAGTTCACAAATAAAAATTCAATGGAATTTTCTGAAACAAAAGATAACATGTAGTTACAAATTATTAATAATAGGGATACACATATACAAATAAAATAGGTTCTAAACGTACCGTTAAAATAAATGTATTGATTTAATGCATTTATTTTTTTAAGGAGATAATGAGATGAATGGTTACGTGTGCATGTCATTTCCTCTCTCCCTCTATACATTTGAGGGAACTATTCGATTTTAAGCTGCTTATTTTATATAATTTTTATTTGTTGGGTTTTTGTCACTCAGTTACTATAGCAAATGCACCCACAGCTCGATCATAGCATCCTGAGACTGCAGTTTCGTCCTATTCTGGACTATTCAGTCAGGAATAGCCAATGATCGAGTTAAATGCAAAGATCCTCTTATTGTAGCTAAGATTGATAACAAACTGGTAGACAAAATTAATTTATCTTACCAGCGAGCGTCCGCAAACCATGGTGCGGCTCAACTCGAAATTTGAAGGCAAAAGTTGAGTAATATGCAATGAGTTACAGCCCATAAGTCAGGGCTAAGGCAGAACTAAAGCAAATGCACCCACGGCACGATCATAGCATCCTAAAACTCATTGCGTACTCAGTTACCATCATGCACTGTTTTTGCATACACTTACAGCATACATTTTATAATTATCTTTTAAAATCACTAATTTTTCCATTCAATAAAGACTTGAGTATTGTTAATTTTAATTTTATTTTTATTTTATGAACATTTTGAAACAATTTTATCGTTTTCAAATCGTATGCTTACATTCAGAATGGATCATAATTACAATGTTGCACACATGTCCTGTGTCAATATTTTCCTCCACACCCTACAAGTAATATCGTGCTTTAAGACTGCTTTATAATTTCCGTAAAGGAAAGATCACATTAAATGGCTACTAATAGCAAAAACGCTGGTGTTTAATTGTCTGTTTGTATGATTGAAATGTAATCAGCATTTGTGTGTTGACGTACTTAGGCACTTATAAACTTGTCGTTACGTCACTCAGAAATTTCGCAATATATATTTATGGATGATTAAAATGAAAAGAGTGGAACATTTTTCCTTAAAACCATAGTTCCTGTACTTAGTACGAGGAAGTAGAAATAAATGCATTTTTCCTGTACATATATTTTTGAAGTTTAAAACGTTTTACACTTGTTGCTTGGGGAGTCACGCCTAACGCGATAGTGTCACGAAAAGCGTTTACCGCAAAATATTTAATGAAGGAAATTTTGCAATACATGGACAACATTGATTTCATTGGGCTTTAAAATAATCATTGTTCAGGTACTGATTGATTTGTGATGACAGCTTTAGCTCATGTGATCATCACGCAAAGTTTAAAGGCGGGTATTAAGTTAGTCTCAACCAAAGCTACTGTTGCGCAACACATAGGAGTAAGTAGGTTTATTGTTTTGAGCTTAATAAAGATTAAGAATGTGAAAGCGCATTCTACAAGGTGAAGTATTTTCTGCAATGATTAATTTTAAGGACATACACGCTTTACAAAAAAGTTAATTAGGAATAATTTTGATGAAAGTTATGTCTTCAGAAAAAAATACAACAACAAAAAAATAAAAAAGGGCAATCTCCGAATACAGGCGGGAGTCGGCAAATTTGCCGAATAGTTAAATTGCAAATCGGTTGAACTGAGTCTTGTTTTCCCCAGGAGCTTTTCTGGAAAACAACCAAAATGATAACTGTTCGTTTACTTTTCCGCCGATAGTTGTGAAATAAATCTTTAAAATTATGCTTCACTTGTGAACTGTAAAGAAAGCTATGGCTTACTTCACCCCTTCCAAAAACATACCCTTGTGAATTAGCTTAGAGGGTGTCCGTTAATCTCCATTGCCTCCACGTTAATTTCTGAATGGCAAGAGCTTTAGGGCCGAATTCAAGTGATACACCATTGCAGTCGCTTCGAGGCGATCGCAATAGACCAAAATTGCAATCGCTACTGAAAGTCGAATTACATTAGAATCGCATCTCGTAGCGATTGTAACGTTTCACTTGAATCCGGGAATTTGCGATTGCATTGGTGAGTTGCGATCGTCCGTGTTTCACTTGAATTCCTGCCTTAGTCACATAAAGATGGCGCCTTGGTATAATAAACTTGCTCTGTGCTGCATGCTACACAATCAAGCAACGGAAGATTGCCGTCTCTCTCTCCATTTGATGATGTTGGTCAACTTTGTAATTGACTTTTTCTCTCCGTATCTCGTGCCGTTTCTGTGGCAAGAACGCCAATTACAAATTTTGTCCCTAGGTGACGCTGTAAGCGTTATTGTGTTTCTCACGGCAACTTTGTTGTACCGAAACCCTACTTCAACTATTAAAGCTATTACTGGAGTGGCAACGGGCTTTAGAGGGGCCCTCTGTACAAGCTATACCCCATTTGGACTTATATATATTATATAAATATAACAAATCTAGCCTACAGGTTCTACAAATTAATAGGGATCGCAAGAAAGTTAAAGCTTCTGATTTATTCAACTATTTTATCGATAAAATTAATTCATGCAGCTAGTGGAAAAACTATTTAATTAATTATGATACTGCCCGAATTAATTTACTCCACTCACCTGTGGTATGGATGACATGAATTCGGACTACAAGGATCTGAATCATAACAAGCTCCAAATTCAAATTGATCATCAGTAAGACCGACGCACCTACAATTCAGATAAAGAAATCCAATCATCATCAAATCCGTGAATATGCATTGAGTTACTGCCCATAAGCCAGGGCTCAGGCAGAACTGAAGCAATTACACCCAAATTTATTGCTTCAAATTAATTGGTGTAATTGCTTCAAATCAGTGAATATTTCACACATCTAGTTGGATTAAGGAAATTTAAATAATTGAGCTAAAACATTTAATAACTCCTGTTCTAACCAACGTAAAAGCTTCAGACATTTCCTTTCTTTTTGCAGAAAAACTCCTGCTTTCACTTTATTCAAAACATTAAAATGTTTCAATTTTTATTTTTGGTCATCTATTCGAGAATTTATGAAAGTTTTGATACAAATTGAAAGGAAGCCCTTGTCATTAACTAACAAATGTGTCTATGAAATATTGAATTGTCACTCGGCATTAAGATGCAAAGCAAATTTCAAATAAATAGAAGCACCAGTGTGTGAAACTTGAGTTGAAATATTCCGTTATAAACACATAGGTTAAGTAAGCAAAATCGTATAAAAATTACCTTGCCAGGCAAGCACTTGGATAGGTTTTCCCGTTCGCACCACAAACAGGCACGTAATGATCTTGGCAATTGCAAGGTAAACCTATTGCGTAAAAAAGAATGAGTTAATAAGATACTAAGAAAATATAATAAAAGAGAAAATAATCATTAGAACAATTAAAAAATAAATAATTAAGAAAATCAATCAATCCTGATTTTTAATAAAAACTTCCAATTATATGTTCACCTTATAAAGGCTTTCTTGCTTTCAAAATCAAGTTAATCTATATTAAACCTCAACGGCTATGATATGTTATCAAGCGCCATAGTTTGTACCAAGTACGTAAAAACATTTGCATACAAATGATAAAAGAAAAATTATACGTACCTGACCAACACTGCTTAGGAGAACAAGTCACTTCGCTATCATAGCAGTAACATGTTTTGCATCCGGCTTTGAAAATGGAATTGTGACCTGCAAAATAAAGTAAAAATGAAAAAAATTTAAAAGGGGATTCGAAAATAAGGAATTTCCTTGAAAATTTTGCAAGGTACAAACGAGGGTTGAAACTTTAATACCGGCAAATTATTTACTTAAAACTAATTCAATAGTGATATGTATCACTAAGGTTTTCAGTCCGTGGATATAGTCCAAAGCATTCTGTGAAACGCATTCCCTGCGATCTAAAAGTCATATGACAACTGAGTCGGTGACAACAAAAATTACAACAGTCATGAAAATTCGAAAACTCATTTTTATGGAAACGATCTGTGAGAGGCAAGATAAGTATTGAGGTCAAAAATCACGTCATTCAGGTTACTAATTCGAAAGATACGGGACCTGTTATTTGAACGTTAACCGTAGAAACAATACTGGAACAAAGACTTTTTTCTCTCCTGAACAAGTTGAAGTTCTGGAATTTACGTTGTTTTTTTGTACTCACCGATTCAACTGTAGCAGCGCCTGTTCTGTCAATAATTCATCTGGAGAGGTCTACTGTCGCATGAATTTCTTTCACAGTTCTGAAGCAAATAACACGAAGTGTGTTTCAAGTCACTTTAAGTCACTTGTAACTTTGACTTAATTCCTAAGATAAAGGAATTACCTCATGGAATTCACCTCAGAACTGCTAGACATTTCTCCCGCAGTAGACCACTTCATTCGAACTACTGACGTAGTTCGAATTAAGTGCTACGAGCTACTACACACACTATATTAAAGTTCCAACCCTCGTACATCAACATTTAACCATAAAGCAACCAATTACTCACTGTATATTTTACCGTCTAGCCAACAGGGATCCGTCCCAAGACAAGGCTGTGTTCTGCAGTCTTCAAGTCCGTTTTCAAGGCTGCAGTAGCACACCATGTGGCACTGCGTTCCATGGGTATTGCTGGGATGTGTATTGCTCGGCAGACGCACGTGCGAATTGCGAGGAACAACTAATTGTGACATATCCCCCATTCGACAACCTGAAACCATAAATACAAATATTTTTTATTCATCAATGTGTTGTAGAATTTTCTATTAACTGATATCTGTGACAAAACTTGTTCCAATGTTACAATTTTTTGTCATCCTTGGTGTGGAAATGCGGGAAAAGAAAGAGCGTCAAATCATACTTGAAAGTAAATAAAATTAAGGTAGGCGTGTTTTTTTTTTTTTTTTTTTTGAAATGAACATCGCTGGAAGTAAAAGATAAAGAAAAGAATTGAATAAAGTCGATCAAATACTTGGCTTAATGTGTCAAAAATTAATGACTTAGTTGGTTATATATATACACTGGCGGGGAAAAAATCCCAACACCAAGAAAAAATTACTGTAGAGCAATGAAATTTGGGTAATGCAATTGTCTGCTTAACATGTTTAATTGATTAAATGTACAAGATCACTGGCTAATTTAAGCTTAAGAAAATGCTGCGCAAATTTGAAATTATGTTACTTTAATAGCAGGTGTAGACTCCAAAATTTTGAAGGCAAGCCTGCAAGCGTGCATACATTATATCACACAGGTGCCGAATGTCACTTTGTGGTATGGAGTGCCATGCTTGTTGCACTTGTTGTGTCAATACTAGGACAGTCATTGCTGACTGTGGATGATGCTGGAATTGCCATCCAATGATATGCCATACCTGATCAATTGAAGACAGATCTGGTGATCTTAGAGGTCATGGCGACATGTTAACAATCTGTAGAGCGCATTACGTTGCAGCAGCGGCGTGAGGGCGAGTGTTATCCTGTTGGAAAACTCCAGTTTAAATGCTACTCAGGAAAGGCTGTACTATAGGTTAAATTATCAGACTGACGACAAATTTGCAGTCAGTGTGTTTGAGATAACCACAAGAGTGCTCCCGCTGTCATAGAAAATTTCTCCCGAGACCATGACTCCAGGTATAGGTCCCGTATGTCTAAGCCGCAGGTAGTTTGGATGCAGGTGGTCCCCTGGCCTCCTTCTGACCAACATACAGCCATTAATGGCACCAAGGCAGAACCTGTTTTCATGAGAAATTACAAAAGATCTCCACTCCGACCTCCAGCAAGCTCTGTCTTGACACCACTGCCGTCGCAAACGGCAATGGTTTGCAGTCAATGGAATGCAGGCTACAGGGTGCCTTGTTCGGAGCTGTCCTTGAAGTAAGCAATTTCTTACCGCTCTTTGGGTCACGACGGTACTAACTGCAGCTTGAATGTCTGCCGCGGATGTAGCAGAATGCGCTACAGACGTACGCAGGATTCGGCGATCTTATTTCTCAGTCGTGCCACGTGGCAGCTCTGAACTAGATATTCTTGAGGTAGTAACATCCCTTGACCATAGCTACCAATAATCATGCTCGGTGGAAACATTCCCACCAAGTCTTTCTGCAATATCGCGAAATGAAAATCCACCTTCTCGTAGCCAAATTGTACGACCTCGTTCAAACTCGGTGAACTGTTGGTAATGGCTTCTTCGTCTTCTTAAAGGCATTCCAGGCTAATATGAACGCAATGCGTCAAATTTCACGGAAAAATAGTACTCACAAGCTTTACAACACGCTTTTAAAACAAGCCTTATTTGCATGTTCTGAGTAACGCCCGCTTATGCGCGGAGCGAATAACTTATGCGCGGTAAACTTATTATAGCGTAAGCGTAGCGCGGTAAACTTATTATGCGCGTAACTTATGCGCCTAACTTATGCGCGGAGCGAATAACTTATGCGCGGTAAACTTATTATAGCGTAAGCGTAGCGCGGTAAACTTATTATGCGCGTAACTTATGCGCCTAACTTATGCGCGGAGCGCAAAATTACAATCGATGTCATCTTTCAGTTGTATAAACACGTCTACCAAATCTCGTTGATCTAACGCAAGTCTTTCTTGGTGTTGGGATTTTTTTTGGAAATTGATCTCAAAAATGGTACTTAGAGGGGGAAAGCTTAAAGAAGACGAAATATGGCACCTTTAGCATATTTCTTTTGTTAGAAACAAAGTTCTTGTTAAAATAAAGCATGACTCAAGTGGAAAAAACTGATTGAAAAAATAAATTGATCATAAAATAATTAAAGTTTTATTTCTTCAGATTTAAATAACTTATTATAAAGCATGTTTTTATATCATGTATTTAAATTAAAATATGAATATACCTTTTATACAAGCGTAAGGTCTGCAAGGCTGCCCAATAAGACAATTTCTATCCACCATACAAATGTCATTAGCATCACAAGGATTCGGTTTACAAGGATGGCTGACTTCGATAGCTATTTCGATGTTCTTGCTTTTTTCTAAAAGAAAAAGAGTATGTTCCAATCAGTAACATAATACTCATATTCAAACACAGTCGATTCTCGATTACTCATAGTCAAATGGGATTGGCTAAAAGCTTTAAGTTATTGGAAGTTTGAGGAATAGGAATTTCCCACAATCTTCCTAAGAGTCCGGGGACCCATTGAACATTTCCAGATTAAGGGGCATTCGAGTCATAAGGCTTTGAGTTATTGAGATTCTCTCTCTCAACTGTATATCAAAATTAAATGTCTAAGTTCAAAATTCGTGTATTATGTGGAAAATATACGTAAAAATATCACACTAGCAACATTAGATTGAATTTAGCTCAATTCTCATAAAAAAAATTTCACTTTGACTCGTTTTTTTATGCATGAATTTTAAAAAGTAATAAATTTTAAGGTCTATATCTTTCAGTATCTCTCCCCTTGGTTATGTCTACATGTAAATAAAGTCCAATTTCTAAAACTCGAAGTTCCAAGGAAGCAGCTAAAAGCTTCGAGTTATTAGTAGTTCGAGTACTAAGAAGTTCAAACAACATTCTCAAGTGTTTGGGACTCAATGAAAACTTTGAGATAAAGAAATATTCAAGTTATAAGGCTTCGAGTTATCGAGACTTGACTGTACCATTTGCGATTTTACATTTAGAAAAAGGTTTCATTATTTTTTAACGTAATATTGCTAACAACTAGAAAGCTAATTTCCTAAAAGAAGTTGGAAATGACAGCAGGGACTTACCAAGATAAGGTTCGAGAGAAATGCAGGGGGTGTCGTTCCCTGGTGGAGAAAGAATATCACAGAGGGTTGCAGGATTTAGATTGTGGCTCGGATCAATACACTTGCTAAGAATGTTAATACAGTCTATCCTAGAAAATAAAGTGTGTACACGTTAAGCATTTTCGTTCTATCATTCTCTACCTCAGAACCACAACGACATGAGTCCGAAAATGGCGATTTTCGCTTTATTACTGAATTGTATGTAGTGTCTTATTCCGCATCGACATATGAGAACGTCATTCTATAAAATAAATTCCTTCACAATTATTTAGCAGCTTTAAAAAGCACGAGTCCCATCCTTTGCATGCATCAGACATTCGATTTCTCGCTCTTCTGAAAAGTTGGGGAAATGGACAGGTTGGGAAAAGTTGGGAAACCTTTGTCTAGTTCAGAAGTACCACATTGTTAACGCAATATTTTTACTTCGCACTCATAGGACTATACAGTACTTCAGAAGCGGACAAGAAAAATTTCAAAGAAATATTTCAAAATAACTTTGAGTTTGAGAACAAGATAAAGAAGCCATGATGAAAAAACCCAAATAAAAAAAAGAGAAAAATTGCAAAATTCTATGTCATAGTCTTGATTACGCGAAGCACTCTGGCTAAGTGGTAGAGATTTGCGCTTCCACGCATTCGACGGGGTTCAATTCGCAGGTTTGGCTCGGTCGACACAAAGATTCGTTACCCTTTTAGGGGTCAATAAAATTGGTACCAAGCTTACTTAGAAACTAAATAACGGGGTTCTGAGTTAGGCTGACTACATGCAGAACGCATGCATCGCAACCCAGGGCGCTCGGCTACGAATACTAAAATGGGAACAGTAGGCTTTGACCTCCATGGGCGGTCGAGAAGCTCACTTTAGCTGATTCCGCATTATGACATAGGGACATTAATCGTTTCTAAATTGTTTTTCCTTAGGTATGATACAATTTCCTTCAATCCAATGTTAGGTTACGAAATCTCTTCTATTACAATTTTTATCACTCTTGATATTTATAGCTTTCCAAAACACTATAATTTTAGAATCAATAAAGATATTTCATGTTAACTTCTAAGTGTCTGAAATTAATTGTATAGCGCGTTTATTGCATGGATTGTCTTATTTCTCATTTCTACACAAAGGTACGAAAATAATAAATACTATTTACTGTCTTATTTGTTATTTCTGCACAAAGGTGCGGAAATAACAAATACTTTGATAAATTTACAATTTATACCATCCCAGTATTATCATTAATTTTATTAGATATTCAACTTACTATTCATAATTCATATAAACAGCAAGAGAAGCCACACTCCTTTGCCAACGGCTGTAGAAAAAAGGAAAATATAGACAGTCCCATTAAACTTTTTCAATGAGACAACTGTTTTGTCCGTTCAAAATGAAAGCGTTTTACCTCTTTCGTTAATGCCTCAACTAACTACAAGGTGCCGTATGCAAGCTCTAGAATGGCGAATGTAATATGCAACAGTTCTTACTTGCATATTCTGTTGACATGTCCGTCCGGATGACAAGGCTTGATCTGCAAGGTGCACGCGATGGCTTTCCAGACATCGGGGTGACATTTGGTAATCGGCAGGACAGGAATCTCCATCATAGGCAGAGGGATTACGCCTCCTTCTGCCCACAGTTCCAAGTCCTGCTGAGCTGCCCGGTCCGAAGCCGAGTCACAACTACGGAACAGTTCTGTCGGACGGGAGTTGAAATCCTTGCAGTAGCTTAGACCCTCGCAGCCAAGTTCACAGGGCTCGTCCACTGCATAGAGAAAGAGAGGAAGTGTCAAATAATGAAGAATTAAAGCTCGACAACGACAAATTGGCGGATGGAAACGGAAAAAGACAAATTAATTTTTTTACAGGTAAGATCAGCAAAGATGCGTAAACAAGCAAGTTTTTATTGCTTGCGCGATCTCGTTGGTCCTACCTACTACAAAAAGAAGTTTGTTTTCCTCTTCCCGCTCATACGCCAGCTCTCCGTTTCATACATATGGCCCAGACAATTGTTGATTCTGTTGAGATAAATTCCGATGGGCGAAAGAGTAAGCGATTATATTTAATAAGAAGAAGTGAGGAAAACCGATTTGGAGAAAATGCTATCATGACATCTAGGACACCAATTGTGAAGTAAGTGAAACTCGTTGGTTGCATGTAGAGCAGAGTCGACTGACATAAGGAAGTGGTAGCTTTTGCTCACGCTTTATCTTCCTGATACTAATCCTGTACTTTACGGGTCCCCCAAAAGAAGGTTGAAAATTCGGTTTATATGCTCTAAGCATTTGCTACGAGGATGCAAGTTTATGTTGCTGGAACTGTTGCTGATATGTAGACACGTCGTTAAAAATGCGTACACAAAAGCAGTTACTTTCTTCTATTACTTTCACTTTAGCCGAAAATCTTGACAACATCACATTGAAGAGTATAAATTTAGAGAATTATTGATGAATACTCACATCGTGAGCAGTAAAATATGCATTGACAACTGGAAATTTACAAGCAGATAAGATAGAGGAAAACTGTCAACTGAACAAGCAATATTCTCTCTGATCTCTTGATTTAATTACTTTGACGTTTTGATGATTATTTACATTCTACTCTTATTCTTCTAACCATTACTGTAAATTTAATTGCAGGAACGATCTGACCCTCCCCTCGAATTGCTGAGTAACTTCATTTTTTAAAAACATGAAAGAAACTCGATACCCTAGCAGCATAATCTCATCAGCCGATGATCGGCCATTCATCGAAACCCGATGAAATTATCATCGGCCGATGATCGGATTCTATCAGTTCTCATCGGGAATTGCTCCAATATGTCTCATGGGCCAAACAGAATCCAAGCAGCAAAAGCCGATGAGTTTTGCTCGAAATATGATGAGATTTGGAGCAATTTACGAGCAGTGCAGTCCTGTGCCGATGAATTTAGGATCAATTTTGGATGCTCGGCTTATTTTCATCGGGAAAGTTGATCGGAAGGATATCACTTTCCGATGAAAAGTAGCTCATCAAAAACCGTGCTCGGATACTGATCGGAACGATGTCATCGTGCGTTACGGGATCAGTTAATGAGGAGTTCGATGATCGGCCGAGCAAAATCCGATGAGTTGATGCTACTTAGATAATCTATGAAGTATGCTTTGGTTTTAGTCATAAATTTCTTACCTTCTATCAAACATCGAATCATTTCAGATTCTGTCATCTGATACTGGCATAAGCGATCGAAGTCACTCCAACTACTCGTCCACTGATTACTAAATGTCTATAAAATTGAACGAAACAGCAAACCATGGTTAGAATATTATCGCCAGTAGGATAAAAATTATTTTATATTTTAATTAAAAAATAGGAGAAGACGGGTTATTCAATTCATATTTACATCAATACACAGCCTCTGACAGTGGATGGTGGCAGCTCGGAAACAGCACTGTAGTTTGGCACTATCCATGCCGACCTTTTCCGATTGTGTCAAAGAACCTCCTGGTTCGTTGGCGACAGAGTTGATCAGGAAGCATTGCCAAAGTCGATCCTGTGATAGATAAGTAGTCAAATTAAATTTTCATTCATAAATTTCAAATATTTTGCCATTTAGGTGAAATGGCTGAGAAAAAAATGAAAGACGATAAGATTGGATCTTGGTTTCGCTACCAAGCAGACGGTTTAAGCTTTTTATGATGTTTTTGTTTATCTCTTTGTCTTACAATCTTCCTCATTTTTCTTGCTTTTTCCAGGAAAACCAAAAAACACAGATTCATTTTTTTTAACTCCTCATAGGTGAACTCAAATTCTGTATAACTAGAATTTAGTATAAACCGTTTAAGACCAAGCAGGACTTTTCACTCCGAATGGAAAATATCATTTAGTGAAAAAAGTAAAGTTGCAGAAACCTTCCATCGAGACTTTTAAATCCTAGATTTTTAAAAAACAATGAATAAGTTAAACGCATATATATTTTATAAATTATATGGGTTGTTCCTCATTAATGACAAAATTTAAATTGAAATAATCAAAATCTTTTTCAAAAATAAATTAATTTGTGTCACGAAAAGGCTCATATTAGTTCTAGTGCGAACAGCTTAATGTATACTATGTACTCTGGTGGGAGCTAATAAACAATGTAGTGCTCCTGTATACTTTTCCGCAGATAGCTTTGACATAAAAAATTAAAAAAAATACTTGCGTGAAGGGGGGAAAAAACAGAAATTTTAAATAAATGGCCAAAGCGTCATCCAATGTGATGAAACGGTTTCAAAAAAAGCAATAATGTCGTAAATTTCTCTCACAGTTTTGTATAAGAACATTTACATTACAGCTACACTGTTTTGATGGAACGAAATAACTGTTTAATTCAATTAACCAAAAGGTGTAAAAATACTGAGCGATAATAAAATAGGTGTTTATTTTTCTATTAGTTATTCTCACGATTAAACATTTGTGCAAACAATGACTTTCCCATTAGTTTTGGTTGTTAGTGAAAAACAGGAATGACGTAAAATTGTATCTATATTATTTTTCGTAACAGCAAAAGATATTTCAGTATATTTTACTTCGTTATCAAGTAATGGTTTTTTAATACAAATTGGCGAAAATAAAACACTTAAAAAGCCTATAATAAATGCATGGTTGCTTAATTTAAATTGGCGAAAGTAAAATTAATACTTAAAAAGCCTTCAAAATATGTAAAAAGGGAAAATTTTATTTCAAATCCATAATATATGTGTACACCAAAAAAAAAGCTGTTGTTTTTACAGCATAATACTGGCAGCCGAGGTTCTGTATAAAACTGTAAAATGCACATCGATAAACTGTAAAATTGCCATTTTTAAAGTTTGTGCTGTGCATTTTACAGTTTTAAACTGGAACTTCTGCTGCCAGTATTCTACAGTAAAAACCAGTTTTTTTTTTTTTTTTTTTTTTGCATTGACAGCATTTATGACGATGACAAATATTCTGTGTGTGTTTTTACCAGCACATTATAGGCTCTTTACCAAATGTTGCCATATTTAAGAAGTTACTCTTGACACGCATAAAGTTTATTTTCTCAAAATGTTTCAAAGAAAATTATTTATGTGTCTAAAATAAAAGATAAAAATTTAAAATTGTTTGAACATTAACTGCTCAAGTCTGTATAAATGATTAACAAATAAAATATTCAATAACTTAGCATAAATATTTATGAAATACTTTTATCTTAATTGTAATACTTAAAACTGAAAAAAAAAGAAATAATAAACCCATAGCTTAATTTTAAGATATTTGTGTTTCATAGAATATATGCGTTTTATTCATCAAACTTTAAATTATACTTACTACTCCAAAAGTAGCATAAAATACAAAAAAAGGTGCTTAAAAATCATTGGCCACTAAAAAGTATTTACAAAAACATTTTAAAATATTTTACAAAATACAGAGTAAACAGAAGCCAGTTAACATGACTCATGCTTTTCCTGCGATCATTTCCTTTGGTTGAAAAGAACACACTGCAACTGACAGCAATTTGTATTACTATTTAATTATGCTTCAACAATTCCATTACTTAGAACTCGAAGGTAATAAATTAACGATTTCACATGTGTCTGTTGCATTGTAGCGACTGAACGAATAAAGAGGGTCGATTCAGGCAATCAAGGTCTCTTTTTTTGTCTATTTGATTTATTTATTTTCAATTTAATTTAAAAACTCACACTACATGTTAGGGAAAAAGGTGTAAGAGCTAAAGAAAATTCAACCCTACTCCCCTAAAAAATGAATGCAAAAATTAACACTGTTGACATGAATATCAGTTTAAAGAGGTAAAGCCAAAGCAGTTTCAACTACCTAAGTTGAATGCCACTGTAGTAGATTGATAAAGAATTGCGTTTTTCTTTGTGGCGTAGGCATAAATATTTTCATAATACCGCTATTTTTTATGGAAGAAAATTTTAATTCATAGCAACCCGAAATCTGTTAACCTAACTTTAATATTGTACACCAGGGAAATTCGTACATTTTATTTGAGATATCAGCGCAGTTGATTTAGGATCAAAATCATTGCATTAAATACAACTGAAATTAGGTGATAAAATAATCATAATTATTTCATACACATACAAATAAAACTGCGTTTTTGAATTGTTTTCAACAGAACCCTGAAACACTTGTTCGCAAATGTAATGTTATGAGCACGCTAATTACTATTTCGAATTCATTATTTCAGCATACTTTGCTTTATTTATTTTTTTTAAACCAATCAAAAACATATTTGTATTTTCTAGATCTGATAGGAGTGTTTGGTGTAATTTGATAAAATAAACGCAAAATATCAATGGCTCTCAGAATGGAGGACAACCGGATATGGTATAACTTCACAAAGTCGAAAAAATAGTTTTTGCGTCTGTCATAAACAATCATTCTAATGAGCCGAATGCTGTCAAGCCAACTGAGCCCATAGACGTTGTATGACTAGATACACAACTCCGTAAGGACAACCACTGGTCACCGTAGGACGCCTAAGGATTGGCACAAAAGTAAACGAGCAAAAGTTGTGAGTAACCGCCCCTAAGCAAGGACTAAGGCAATACACCGCCAACTCAGTTATTTCGATCCATGGACTGCAGTTTCGTGCTTATTATGCACTCATCAGCATGGAATATGAAAGTAACCGAGTTGTTGGTCAAAGAAAGACATCCTGCGCTTATCGATTAAAACTTATTGTTGTTTGTTATGAAAATTTTGCAGTTAGCATTTCCTAATTAAAATTTCACCCAGGATTTTGTTTTAAAATTGTTTTTCAGGACATTTTCCCGTTTAAAACGTGTTCTGGTTTGTATATGGAACTGATTTCCCACTGAATATTTAGTTCATATTACATCTATGGCAGAATCATGCTCAAGCGTTGCGAAACATTAAAAAACCGTCACAAACTTAAGATCTTTTCAAATAATTAAATGTCATTTTCGGGGTCAGACTAATCCCTCACCTGAGGTAAGGGTGGTCCACATCCTCCTCGTTGAAGCCCATCGACTATTTCCTGGTTTGTAGCTTCTGACATCAGAGTTTCTTTACAAGCCGTTCGACACTGAATACTCGGAGATTTCTCACAGCATCGCATATCTACTAGCGGAAAAACAACAGATTATTCAGCGTAGTGAAGGATATAAAATGGTTCTGATAAGTTAAACTTTGTTCTTCACAGTGTTTACTTCATTTGGGGGCTTTTAGGGAGAAAGAAAAATGGCGTGGATTCAAATCTAAATAATGTCGCAAAACTACTACGACTGTTGTCCAACTTAACTCAACCTGTCCCCCCGATCTATTACCCTAAAAAGAAGTAAACATTGTTTAGGTAAAGTTTCAACTAGTCAGAGTTACAATATACCACCAATGCCTCACACGAACAGGGGAATAATTATTTAGAAAATGTAATTTCTTGATTCATTCAGCTTTAAAAAAAATGAGTTTTCGATATAAGCTAAAACAAACAGATGTTGAACGCACAATTGTCCTTACTTTTATTTTTGAGTGCGTGCTTGTGTGTGTTTTGAATGAGAGATAAAAGCAGTTAATTATCATTACACTTGAATTCAATGTCAACGCTACAGTAAATTTGACAATATTAGATAATATATAATAAATATAAAATGGTGCAGTTTAAGTCTTATGAAACTATATTAAAGAATGTCTCATCATATTTTTCATGATACTGAGCCTCAAAGTAATAAAATACTCACTTTTATAAGGATTGTCAGCCGGTGTGACGTGTATATACACTTGAACACACTGCTGAATACCAGAATTTTTCTCGGCGCAGTGCTTGTGGATGGCGTCCCTCACTTCTTTCGGAGGGGTGTGCGAGCTGGCGAAGACCCGTTTGCAAGCTTCAGCACACTGTGTGGACGTTGCATTCTTGCAGCACCTTTCACCAGCTTTTGAACAAGATAAAAAAATATAATAATTTTTTTAATAGAAAAAAAAATAAGAATAACTAGTTTTAGGGAACACATTATTCGATATTAGCCATAATAACGTTGTGAGCCTCATGAAAGAAACAACATGGTTCTGAAAAAAAAAAAGTTTAAGAGCTTTGTTAATGGTACATGATGTGTCTATTAAATTCCTGGACTATGGCTAAAACAAAAAACAAACTAAAATCAAACATACGTTTGATAGCCCTCAAACTAATCACCTCCGGCCCACAAAGTGGTACTGAATATACATTTTGTAGTCCGCTGAAGATACGCTTCGAAACTGAGCTGTTGCGTTTCTGTTTATATCCTCTATATCCTCAAATCGATACCCTTTCAGAACACTTCGCGTTCCCACACATTTTCGATCATTTCCCCCTAAAACTTAAGGCTTCTCTGAAAGAGTATCGCTTTCAGGAAGTAGGGGACATAGAGAGAAACGTAGACTCCGGAACTACTCCGATTGAATGTTGTCGGGCTCTTACTAAACAGATACCTCGCAAGATGGGGAGGGGCTGAAAAGTTCACATCTTTTAATAAAATATGGTTGCTTGGGGAGCAAAATCAGTTACAACTAATCACGCAAAAAATAACGTGAACTATTAAACAAATAGTGCCTCTTTTTGAAAATATCTAACAAAGTCATAATATGCTTTTTACTCTTTTAAGTAAACTCTTTAATAGTCACCAAATAATTGCCTTATTTTCCACAATATTTTGTTTTATTCACCTTCAAACCGTGTGCACAAAACATTCTGAGATAGATCTTCACAATTTAAATCTACTGTAATTGGCGCCACGACGGAATATCACGAGACAATTAAATAAGAAACTGCTTCGTGACGGTGACTGGCAAGCAGCCCTGGGCGACTTCTGTCAGATGTCTTCCATCCGATAGCAGAATTTGTTTCAATAGACTGCGATAGTGATCAAAAATTAAAAACATGACTGTGATATTAACTGATGTTTGGTTTATCTTAAAACATAATCGAAACAGAAGGACTACTTGATGCGAGTTCAAGTACATACTAGAAATGGACTTTAATCCAAAGAATACGGTACAAATCTTCAGTAGCTGAAATTGTATATATATTTCGTTTCTCTTATTTTCTATTTTTCCCTCCAACTAACACAAATTGGCAGCAGATTTTCTCACGAATTTGCCACGCACGTCGCAGCGTTCAGCTGTTTTTGATACCGGGGTCTTTCCTACGGTTAAATATACGAAAAATATGTCTAATGATCCTCACCTTCATATCGCTCAATGCAGGAGTAGAAAGGATTCTCGTCACTCTTTCTGCATGACAAAGCAAGATCAAATGTGGACTGGGCCTTAAAAAGAAAGATGTAAGAATTTATTATCGTTAGTAGCAATAGATTTAGAGCCCTAAAAAGCAGAACAGGAAGAAGAAATAATAATAAAATGTTTGTATGCATATCAAAAGGCGAATTTAGCTTATGGACTTTGAGGGATCATCACTGAGGTCGTGAGACATATGTAGTCTATGGCTTTGCCTTGGTAATTCCTTGTATCTGTCTAGTGTGTAGCGTGGGTGTGCGTGTCGTCTCTTTGCCGTCTGCTTTGGCGTTGATGTAGGCTATCTGGATTGCTTAGATGTAATCTGTTTCAATTCATTTAGTTTCACCGCTTTTAGAACAGCTGAAGTGTTAACAGAATAAAGTCATTTGAAGCAAATCATAAGAAAACTAACCATTCAGTTGAATATCACAAACAAAATAACGCAAAACTTCTAAGAAAAAGAAAAATCTGCAAAAGACTTTCATTATCATTGAATTAAGCGTTGAATCAAGGTGTAGGGGAGAGTGGTAATGAATGGGCCATGGTGATGAATGGGCCACTAACAAAATATGAAAAAGTATTTGTATGATTTTTTTTTTTTTTGATGCCACCAATAGATGTAGCTATTTATTCTACCAAACTCATCCAATTTTCATTCGGTTGCGCTGAGCCATTTTCAAACTAGAGAGGCATGGTCAAGAATCTGACTGAAAAGTAAGTTTTTTCCTTTTTAGTAAAACATTTCCTAGCTAAAATGTACCAAGTATTTCACTGCATACATACGTATAAGCTAGTCTTTCCGTATCTATAAACTAATCTTAAGATGTATTTTGTTGTTATCTAAATTCAATGTATTAAAAAAACCTAAATGTATTCCAAAAGTATAGGTGGGGCTGAATGGGCCACTATGTCATGGTAATGAATGGGCCACCTAAATATTGTTTTTCTTCCTTTTCTTTGGATTTTCGCATTAATATGAAACACAACTGACTGTCATAGATAGATTAAGATTACTGTCGTCAAAATAGGCTTGTAGTAACTTCTAAATATAATTTGCAGATCTATATTATATTCCTATAGTACAATAGACCTCTGGTCGCAGTGCGTGGCTTGAAAAAGCCCCCCTCTCTCCTTCAGATTATATTCCTCACAGTACAATTTCATTTTCTTTCTTGGTAACTTAAGTTAGATATTTCTTATTCCCAAAGTCTAGTAAATTTAAAAAAAAATTTTGAATTTTGACAAGTTTGAAAATGAAGATGAAGTTTTTGAAAGTGATTTTTAATATTATTTTTGAAATATATAAATTTTGTTAAATCATAGTGTGTATTATCTGTTATTTTTTTATATATATTTGATGTTATTTATTTCTTACAATCTCATTATTTAGTCATTTTTCTGCTACAATTGGTATGCATCAGTTTTATTTTAATTGCATCAATTTTGATGTTTATATAATTTTAAATCAGTATGATTTTGCATAATCATGTCAAGTGCCACATTTATTTTGTCATATTCAGCAAATAAAAGATTAAATCCACATGTTTTCATTGAATTCATTTAGTGGCCCATTCATTACCTTCGATGGCCCATTCAACCCCATAGGTGGGGTTGAATGGGCCAAATTTCAAAATTTTTATTTTCTATTATAATTCATTATAGACAGGTGCTAATCCAACTTTTATGACTTTTTTAGATAGCCAGATAAGTAAAGTAACTAAAACACCAATTTAGAGTTAAAACAAAGTGTTAGAAAAAATTACAAAAATTCAGAACCAAAAAGTGGCCCATTCATTACCACTCTCCCCTACTCAGGTAAACCGTTTACCCTTTAGGAATAGTCGATTTTGAAACGGTCATAAGTCCAAGTTTAGCGAAATGGTCACAACAGTTTTAAAAACTCATCCATGAAATATATATGCTTAATTTAAACAAAGAAATTGGCTTGAACATAAAAAAAATTTAGTGCAAAAGACTCACTTGGAGACAGGCCATCTTGCACTTTTCTGATTGCGGTATGCGGCAGCATGGTCGTCCAATCCATCCTTTACCTTTGTCAATTTCTACAAGGGGAAAAGAGAAATTGAAACCAATATAGTGATGTTTTTTTTTTCTTTGGCAGTAAAAAATCTTCCGCTTCATTTTCAAAACCATCCTTTACAAATAAACTTATGTATGTTTGTACTGATGCACGTTACGCTATCTTCTCAAAAAACAACCAGAAGTTAGGAGTGGAGTAGGTACCACAAAACCCTTTTTTTCCTAAAGAAATCCATTTTATCTGGTCATTATATAGGGAAGACAAAAAATCAAAGGTTTTTGAAATTAACTTCCGGCTCATATTTCCTGGCGAACGAACACGATGTTTTCGTACGTGCTATTTACTATGTCGCAAGTGGGGGCACGACCATAAAGGCCCCGACGGTGAGAAGATGTGCATGAAAAATGTTTTACATTGTTTTGTGACAAAGGGATCCCTAAAAATGCATTACGATGGATCTCTAAATTTGTAAATACGGCCGGAACAAATTGCACTCTTCAGAATTGCTGTTGCAATTTCCTGCAGGGCCTGGGCGGAGCCTTATTTATTTTCTTTCATGTGCAAAAAAAAAAAAAAAATCTGCATTTAGTAACAAATATAATCGCCCACTTTTTTCGGATATAAGAATACCGTACTCTTTCTCACTTTTTTTTGAGGGGGGGAGGGGAGGGGGGTTAGTTTTTTTCCCAGATTTTACATTTTTTTGACTTGTTCTATTCCTCGCATTCTTAATCGCTAAATTTAGGGCTTTTCGGTGAGAAATGGAATACTTTTTTTGCACGATTCGTAGACGGATGCAGACGGTGAAATTACGTGATCAGTTTTTCCACCAAGTCTTTGAATTCACCATTTCTCTATTTTTTGCCCACCTTTCTCGATAACAGGCAGCAAGTAATATTTACTTCGAAAATAAGTTTCAAGAAAGTCTTTCAATTGCGACAAATTTAAAATCTTTTCATTTTAATATTCGTGTCGTATGGTTCCCTGGTTAGTCTGAATGAAAAAATCTGAAGAAGAAAAATGGAAACTATGCAAAACTGGAAACTTTTAGAAACTGAATAAACCTACTTTTGAGCGAAAAGGAACTTTTGTAAACAATAAGAGAAGAAAAAAAAAACAAAAAACGCTTCGAAACCCGACTGAAATCCTTGATGGCGAAAACTTTAATTGGTCTTTATTCGTTTATTTTCCCCCACAGCCACGCAAACGTACGAGGAAAATTTATAAAAATAAAAAAAAAAAGGGGGAAGGAAAGAAAAAGATGAGAAAAGAAAAATGAAAAAAGGAAGCGATACTATAATGCTACTTCGTGCTGCCATCTATTAGTAGAGCTGATAGTTATAGCATTTCTCGCACTTAAAATTATATTTTGAAATAGATATTCAATTTGATTCGGGGGTAAAAATGAGGACTTTAGACAAAAGGAGAGATAAACACCAAACTGTCCCATGAAACACAAATTGAGCGTATTATATATTAGATCACAGCAAAAGTAAGATTTCTTTGACAACGTTTCGTACAATAAGATTGTGAAACTCGAACTGCATCCTAAATGTACGGCATAATCATGTTTTGGATTTATTAAATAAAATGTTGTTTCATAAACTCTAAAACATTAACTAAGTGGAATAGGTGATAGTGAGGATTTTCTGTTTGTTTCTTCCATTTAGAGCAATATTTCCAATATTTTAATAACTTATGAAATGTACGAAATAAAAAATAATTATTTTAAGGAAGAATTTGTAAAGCTGAATAAAAAGAGCATTAGTTTACTTCAGGCTTACCAAATAATTTTTAACGTCAACTTTATCTCAGACATTACAGATAAGCGGACTTAAAAGGAGCTCTTGAATTGGAAAATATATGCACACAATTAAACACTCAATCGTGTGTGCCATTGTAAAACATCAATTTAAAAAAATTCTATCATTCATGCATTTTAAAACGATTTTTAATTTACTTTTGACACTTTTTTACGTTATCCTTTATGAATAAGCTCTGGTAAGCAATTCAGTATCTTTAATGAATAAAAATATAAAAATAAAAACCAGCATACACCCCCTCCCCCTTTGTTTCACTTAAATTTCATTATTAAAATGGAAGAAATAACATTTGTTGGTTGAATAAAGTATTTATTGCACTTTTTTCACGCATTTTATTTCTGATAATCTTATTTAAAATGATCTACATCTGAGTCGGAAAAAAATATTAAGTTTAAGGCAACAGCATAGATGGCAGCACTACATTTGTTTTGTTTTCGCGGTGGGACAACAACAAAAAATCATCACTATAAAACGACAATCGTTACTTCCCATTCTGTCTCTCAAAAAATGTTGGTTTTTTCTATCAAGCCGAAGTAATCAATCAGTTCTGAAAAGTGAGCAGAACATGGGGAAGCCTAACTTTCTTTCGGACAAAGTTGTTTTTGCCAATGCTGCAGTTTCACTCCAGTTCAAAAATTTGAGTTTAAAATCTCCATGAAAGCAAATAAGAATTATGGAACGAAGTAACGTTGTGCTTAAAATTGACCATTGCTTTCATTTTTTTTTACTACAAGTATAATCTAACATACTGATTGACAATAAGGCTAAATAACAAACGGTTATGAGATATTTTTTCGATTCTCCTCCCCCTAGCTCCTTGCTACACACCTGTTTGAGGGAAAATGCTATTTCGTTCTTCATGTTGCTTCTCCTTTTTTAAGCTCTCGTATACGGAAAATGTTTGCATCATGTCAAAATTTTCAATAATAATAAAATAAAAAAAATAATAAAAAAAAATAACAATAATAATACAGTCGACGCTCGATATAACGACCATCTCCGTTCCCCAGAAAAAGGTCTTTGTAACGAGTGGTCGCTGTAAGAGGTAGAAAATAGAGTATATTGGGATGAAGTTGGGTTTTTACCACCAGTCATTGTATTGGATAGTCTTTATAACGAGTGGTCGTTATAACGAGCTTCGACTGTAATAATAATGTAAGAATAATAATGTAATAATAATAATAATAATTCGAATTTTTTGAAACATACTTTCTAACAACGGTTTAAGGTTTCGATATTTTTCAACAACTACATTCGATTTCTTTTTATAAAAAAATAAAGTATTTTATTTTTCAGAAATTAATTTTAATGTTACAATCATATATCTGAATGTTTTTTTTTTTTTTATCGTAAGCTTAATGGTAGCAAATATATAATTTAACCAAAGTATTATTGGTTTTCGGAAAGTAGGCTGCTTCAGTTCTGAGCTAGTGCTTTCTATTAATTCAAACTTTTAAAAGTACAGTGAACTCTCACTTATGCGCTTGCTCTATGGACCAACAGAGAAAGGCGCATAAGTGAGAGAGACGTATAAGTGAACAAGCCTATTTAAAGGACTAAAACTCAACATAAGTTCTAATGACAGAGTGAATAAAAATGTTTCTATAGAAAAAGGACATATTACTACAGTTCGGCAATTACTGTAACGTCACTATAATGATTAAGAGAAAACAAAAGTTGTAGCATACCTAATTACAAACTACTCCCTTTAAAACGATGCATAATAAATAATTGTCCCTCTCCGAACTCCAGTTCATGCAGAAAAATGCCTTCCGTGAGCAATAAAGGCGAAAGATTAAAGAGGAAAGTAAAGAAAAAGGCTTATTTTTTTAAAGAAAATAAATACATTTTCATACATTTTAGGGAAAATTCGGCGCATAAGTGAAATATTTGTCTTTAGAGCGACGCATAAACGAACGATACTATCATTATTTTGCTATGGAATGTGCTGGGACCATTTAAAATCGTCGTATAAGTGAAAAAGGCTCATAAATGAGGCGGCGTATAAGTGAGGCGGCGTATAAGTGAGAGTTCACTGTATATTGAATGTATGTAATAATAAACATTATTCATTCCCACTTAACCTATTTGAATTGGAATCCAATAGGGATCAACCAATAGGGAACCAATAGGGATCCCTATTGGAATTTAATAAATCGCATTTGAATAACCTATATCAATACTAATGTAAATTATTACATTGCTATACAACCCTAATGCCAGTTATTACTGCTTGAATTCTTTACCATGGTAAAAAACTTCTGAAGACTTATATGTTTTAGTAGCGATATCAAGACAAGAAATAAATAAATAAATAAATCCGACATGCCAATCTGTCTTCTGCCTTCTGATCCCACCACAGATAAAAAGGACAGTAATAATTACTTGTCGCAAAACGCGGTTGACTAGCAAGCAGCATTTTCCAATTGAATTTACTGGTTTGAGCTCTTCCTGGTGGTCGACTGCAAAGAATAACATTGCTGAAACTTCCATCTTGTTTTTAATCGAACGTTTGAAGAAGTTGAATTCATGAATAAAAGATTGCCATCAGGTGTGCTCATCAAATTTTGATGGAAAATTACCGATAGTAGCAATTTTTAGATGTGGACCGATAAGACGGAATTTTCCTCAGGTGACGAAAGCGGTCGTTGTCGCTTACTGAACTTTGGTGATTGGTGTTTCTTGTTTTTGCATTGATGTTTGCTGTTTTGAAAGAGTTATGATAGTAGACTTAATTTACATGGTTTGTTTTGGTCATTGTTCGTGTGCCTTTTTTTCTTGTTTGACATGGAGATTTCTTCAAAGAGCGCGAAAATCTTTCGTTTCTGAAGTTTATTTTTTATTTTATTTATTTATTTTTCAAAATCTCGAATTAAACCATAACCGTTTGAGGACCATTAAATTTGCGGTAAAGTATGGAATCTAAAAAGGTTTGAAGAAAAAAAAAATAGTTATTTTCCAGCAGTGACTTCTTTTATTTCTTTTTCTGTTTTGATAATGTGAAGATTTTGATGCCTCAATAGCATGAAAATATATATATGTGTGTGTATATATATACATAGTTTTCTATTATTTGCATTCAATAATTTATAAAAAGAAGAATATCAGCTTAGGGGACCTATAACTACTAGAAAAAGTATTGCAAGTTTAAAATATCTGCCATCTTGTTAAGAGTAAAGAATAAGAGCAAAGGAAAGAATAGCATTTTTTTTAGCTCAACGAATATTTTTTAACCTACAGATGCTAAATTAGTTTAAAGACAGGATCTAATTAAGTTATTGAAAAAAATATTAAACATTTTTTTTTCAAAAAGGTATTCCCAAAAAAATTCCGTTTATGGGAAATTGAAATCCAATTAGATTTCCTTGAGAGAAAAAAAGTGAACAAAAAAAGTTTTAACAGTTTTAAGTTCTTTGAGTAGTTATGATTAAAAGATAATAAATGCGTGAAATTGAACCAAAAAGCATTTAATACATATTTTTAAACCCCTTCTATAGCTTTTATAACTGCAATCTTTTAGTCTTATACATTTTACAAGGTTTTCCAACCCTTTGTTCGGTATTTCAGTATGCCAAACTTCACTATAAGCATTTTCTTAAACCTCTCCACCACATTTACACTTCAAACTAGTTAAATGAAGAAAGGGGTTCTTATCTCGTAAAAAAAAAGTTACATTTCTCAAGCGCAATAGTTTTGTCCAGTAATGTATATCCCATAGTCTTTAAAGGGTTAGTGACAAAATGGATTCCTGAACACGTGCATTCATATATATCAACTAAACCAGGCACATCATTTGCATTATAAGTTGCATAAAACATAATTAGCAATAAAAATGGAAAATAAGCATTACTTTATACACCAATAAAATTAACTTTATTGCTCTATTAAAGAGAATGGCAATGGTGAATAGTGCTACATTTATGTGCAGCAAAAGCACTGTTTCATGTACTCACAGGCAACGATCAACAGCAAAAAGGAGCAGATTTATTGCGGCTCTTCTGTTTTACATAGTAAGCTATTTGTGTAACCCTAGTGATTACTTTATCGATTGCCTAATCTAATGCTCTAAATACTACACTTGATGGGCTATTTATTTGTAACACAAACTCACTCTGGATTATAATATAGATTGGACACCTGCCACAAATACTCATTTGTTAACTTTCATTAAGAGAGTGGACAACTGTTTCTGTCAATAGACCTTCAGGGTCGACAGACCATAAACTGATCTCGTACTCCGTTTACTATTTTAAAGATTTTTTTTACACACAGAAAAAAAAATCAGAGGCACAGAATCGTCTAAAAACTCAACATTTGAAAAAATGGTTTTATAACTTATTTTAAGTCCACAGATAAAACGTTTCATTCATAAAAAGCTACAGCTTTGTGCATAAAAAAGATAAAATGAGAAACAACGTTTAAAAGCGCAAATAATAGATTAAAAGTTTAAAAGGGCAAACATGTATATGAACATGAATATTTCATCTTATTACTCCGGAACATGTTAGGCCTTTTAAAACTTTTAATCTATTATTTGTGCTTTTAAGCGTTGTTTCTCATTTTATCTATTTCATTTTTATCTTTGAGTCGGAACAACTGCAATTCTTCTGTCCTGTTGATCAGGAGTTCCCAAAATTGTCACTAGGGGTCCACCTCGGTTCGAAAGGGGTTAATATGGAAAAAAGAAAAATTGAGGATACGTGAGGGACAAATATAGATCAATGATAATATTTCAAAATTAATTTTTGATTGCTAAATATGTGTGCATATAAAGTTTTCAAAAAAATGGTGCAGTTTACTTAAATTTAAATAATAATAATAATAATCAATCAGATGCCCGTGACAACTTTGAAGGCAACTAATAAAAATATACTGTCAAAGCATCAAGCTCAACCTTGTCATTAAAATCACTTTCTTTTTTTTGCGTAATAATATGACTTATTTTACGTAGTAATATATAATATTTGTATTTTATGCCATTATCAATAATTCTTCCTTTTAATTTTCCACCCTACAGTCAACTGCGTTTTTTTTAAGCAGGTATCAAAGCTTATTTTCAACTTATCTAAAAATTCATTATTGAAAGTGCATTTCAAAATCCCGGGGCAAATTTTTATAATGTTGAGCAAACTTCTAATTTGTTTTGTGGTATTTCCATGCAAACTGCGTCCATATCCTGCGTTCATTGTTATACAAAACAAGGCACATTTTGACAATTTTTATAAATTATTTCTACTCAATTATAATACAAAATTTAATAATAATAATAATAATAATAATAATAATAATAATAATAATGAAAACATATTAATAATAATAATAATATTATTATGACGTCACAAGCAATCCTTTAATACGCTCCTTAGGTTACACCTTCGATGACTCTACTAAGTTAACCGACTATCAGTACTTCAGGCCTCAGCACTGGTAAATCGGCGAAATTTAATAAAAAGATTGACCCCAAGCAAAGCAATCAGAATCATAGGTAATAAAACACCAAAGAACAGAGGCAAAAAAAAAAAAAAGAAAAGAAAAAAACTTACCATCTAGCGTTTCGTTCATACAGCTCCAGAAATTGATCTGCAACAGAACATAGATGCAATTAGCATACGAAATTCACTACATGCAGATAAGATCTATATTTATTGCTCTGAATTCTGCCTGCTACTGATTAACAACTGTTTCAATCCTTTATATGACTACCAGAAGACATAACTTATGTGTGCAGGTTCATTCACTTTGCTGCGCCGAGGTGTGTTCCCAGATCTAATTTAAACGTGAGGAGTATCCTCAAAAATGTTAACCTTATGATGATTTGCGCAAACAGCTGTCATACTCTAATAAAACTAGCGTAATAAGAAGGCTTGCTTTTTTAATCAAAATGCGGAATATTCTTCGTCAATGAAGTTCTTCCGACGTGCTGTTTATCTGCCGCGTAATAATTGTAGCGTTCGTAGAATTTAAAAAAGAATGCTAATTTGTGGAACAGCTGCCAAACTCTAATAAAATTAACGTAATACAAGGGTTAGCTTTTTTAATCAAAATGTGGAATACTTTTCTTGAATGAAATGCATTACTTTCCACATAATGACTGTGATGTATGTGCAGTAAACAAAATTGATGCGTGCTTGAATACAAATAAAATTAATAAGCAACGTACGTCAAGCAGTCATCGTCGGAATTTTTAAAGTTTGCTTATTAAAAGTGTATAGTGCCATTAATCATTGAAAAAAAAAGCCCGGGGCTCAGTAGCAGAAAAGCAGAGATTGAGAGTGTCAGAACGATTACAACAGAAAAGATTAAATGAACGGTTCCTTTTTGTCACAATCTTTGCTGATATGTGTTAAACGTTATTTTACTGCTGAAGAGCTTTACCTTAGCCGCAAAATAACTTCTTTCTTCAACTTCTTGCTGGTGTGTGCGTCGGTGTTTTGATGCAAATGCGGCAGAAACAAAATGTGTCTTTCTTATTAAGTTCTTTCTCTACATGTCAAACTAACATAGAGAATCTCTTCCAAAGAATGTCATGCATACTCTTAACAAACCGCGGTCTTTACTATCTGTCGGTAAGCGATTAAGAGATTGGCAACGTCGAGCACTTATTAATGTTATTTCAAACCAATAAGATGCGTCGAAAACAAATGACCAGGACTAAATTTCTAACTAAAAAGTGCATACAGGCCAGTCATTTTAGGGTATTATAGGGGTTTATTGAAACCTCTGGCTTTGGAAAACAAATGTACTTAAATGTAAGTTGGGGTGGGTTTTGCTGTTTTTTGACACGATTTACACTGAGTACGCACTTTTTTGTCCAGCCCGCCTCTTTAGAAAAGTTTGAAATGACGGTGATGAGTGTGAGTGCCCTATAGTCCCAAGAACGTATTTCATTCAAAAACTTGTCTGAACTTCGTCCAAAACAAAGAAAACCGCATGTAATTGATGAGAACTACAGGAGTTGAGCTCTGGCGTGAGCTTGCATGCAAATTAAGACCTGCCTATGATATTTATTTTGCCGTTGTAGGTGTGAATTTTGATTATTCGTTTTTAATGATTTAATTAAAGTGGTTTAACTATATAATTGATAACTAGGACAATGCTCTATCACACTATCCTAAATTGAGGTAACAACATCCGGTGTTTTAGTTTCATTCTAAATGACATAGTGTGCAACGAGTTAGATGCCATTAGTAGTTACTTCTTTTTAGTGTGAAGGTCATCGAGCACGAAAATGGGCAATTCGACTTGATCATTTCTTCTTTTATTATGGCCTCATCAAAACAATGGGAAGATCTTTAAGTACTAAAAATAATGTGTGAAATTTTCTTTTTAAACTATCTGTAGATATCATTGCATTTTGATGGCAGAGTGTTTCGTCCGTTGAACTTGTATTGCGACTTCTAACCTACCTTTTTCACTGACGGATTTTCTTACATTTTTTAAGGCTCGGTTAGAAATAGATTTTGAAAGTCAATTTTGTGTAAGATTTGAGATTCATTTGCAAGTGAGAGTCATTTTCTATGTCAGAGGAAATGAGTTATAGCTCTTTTTTTTTTCTTTTCCGAATCTTCAGAAAATAGATTTTTACTCAAAAATGCAATGCTTTTATGACTCCAAAAAGAAGAAAAAAAAATGAAAGTCTTTATTTAATTGATAAAGTTTCAAAAAAGAAATAAGAAGGGTAAGAAACACACGCAAATTAATAATACTCTTTTGAAAGGGAAGAAAAAGTGCAAAAAATTTTTTAGTATCTCAAGCCAAGAGGGAAAACTATTTTTTACGAAATCTTTTACAAAGAAAATCAAGCGATGATCTTTAAATATGTCACGGCGGACTAAGTTCTGCAAATTTAAAACAACCGTTAAAAAATTTATTCAGTTTATAAGCTCCTTTATAGCAAGTCAGAATATGTTAAACAGTTAACCTATGAAATTATTCTGTAATTAGTTCTCAAGCTTGATAAGAGTTGAATACCCCCACTCATAAATACTCAACCGTCAAAGTTGAGAGACTTATTTCCAAATGTTGACATCGCTGTCAGCGTTTGTCCCTTAACGAGTACTGAGCATTAGCGAAAGAGTTATCTTGCTGAAGGATTCGTGGTCTCGATGTCAATCCTTTCTTAGCTGTAAGGGACAACTGCGCTGACAAGGAAATGAAGTTGACAGATTAACATGTAATTTGCTGCATGTGGAAAGCATCTCGGAATTGGATGTGCTGGATTTTTTTTTCTTCTGTAAAATAACGAATTGCTGCGATTCTTCATGGCATGTACTAACAAGCTTTTTAGTGGAAGTCATTTTCGGCAGATTTTTTCTGGTTTCATACAGTATTATTCTGATTTCACGTCGCCCACATCGGCGCCAAAATAAGCGTACTATTGATGCCACATGTGTCGCTAGGATTTATCTACTTCGTCTGACGGCAAATGTTAGCAATAATAATACTGCGATGGGAAAGTAAATGGCAGGCAACATCTGCAGCAGTGAATTGCAGAAAGAATTGAAGAAACGCGTCATTGATTCTCCACAAGCAGCAAAATAAACCACTGATATTTGTAGGCAAAAATGCTTTTTTTAGCGGAATATTTTTACTAAAAAAATGAAGTAAAATATATGACAGAAATGCCAAAAAAAAAAAAAAAAAGCTTGTGTGTGTGTAGACGTGTTTCTATCTCTGTGTGTGTTGGCATGTGTATGTGTAGACGTGTGTATGCTGGCATGGGAGCCACCACCAGGGGGCGAGGCCGACGACCTGCACCATCCAACCGGAGCAGGGTGGACTTCCAAAGAGGTGGAGTGCCGGGCAATCTTAAGAAGAAACTATAACGGCAACTATAGTCGAAAATGAAAATAAGTAGCAATTCGTCATTGCTCAAAAAAGGGGGAAGAGAGGGGGGAGGGAAAGAAAGAACGAAAAAAATGGTAGGACGAGCCAAATTATTTACCGAGGACAGTAGAGAGCATTTTTGAAATCAGCATTAGTCTTAGGTTACTTATGTAGACGGGGTACCATATTAATGAGGAAATTATTGATGGTTACCGAAAGATTTCAATAAAAAAAGAAAGAATAATAATCAATTTCATGAACATTGATTATAAGAATCTCAAACTTTAAAAGGAAGAAATAGCAATTAATAATCATGCAGTGAAAAATGTGCCTCATCTATAATCATTACTAAAATATAAACTGATTGAAAATTTCGACTCAACGCTTAAAATTTACAATGTATCACACATGACAACGTTTCCAAGCAATTAACAAATTACATTGATACTAGAAACCACTTTTGATACTAGAAACTACTTTTGATACTAGAAACCACTTTTGATACTAGAAACCACCTCCTCCTATTTAAACTCTAGTGCATTAAACTAGAGTTTAAATAGAAGGAATAATAAAAAGAAAGTTAAGGTAAGAAGATATCAACTTTAGTTAATAATAAAATTTAAACTACAATCACAGATTTAAAATATAAGCATATTTGCAAAAATTTTGTTTCAAACGTTTTAAATATTTTGTGCAATCCTAGAGAGGAGGTAGTTTATTACCCTAACCATAGCTCTAAGTAAAAAGTAACAAAAGGGCCATACCACTAAGCTGTTACCAGTTACCACTAAATATTTAGTGAACCTGCGGAACTATAAAACAGTACCTCTAAAAGTATTTAGTTAGGTCGCCAACTGTTATCTAAAGTTAGATCAGAAACTAAATAGCTTATAAATGGGATAAACTAATGGAATGCTTCAACGTAAATTTGCTTTTAAATCAATCCGTAATAAGATTACTTTGGTGGAGAATGGCTCTTTTTCCTCCCTCACAAACGTCGTTCTTTGCCACGAAAGATACCAAACAGTAATTACTATGACTTTTATTTTATTTCCATTTAAAAAGTCAAGTTCCTTCAACTTTTCTTCGCCGCACTTTCAATGGCGAAAAATCTGTTAAGCCATTTTCTATCAAATGTGGCATTTTTTTTTTAGATTATATTTATGAAATGGGAGAGGAAGAGAAAGAAAAGATTTGAAAACCGCCGAAGTTTATTCGAAGCGAGTCACCTGTTCAAAATGCAATTTTAAAACTATTGTCTGGGTATCGCCTGAGTTAATCGGTTTTCTAAAAATGTATTAAAAAAGAGAAGAGCATTTAAAATGAATTCTGAGGCTCAATAACTTTGAACAGAAAGCCCAAACTGTTTGATAGAAGTTTTTTGTTCCTCCAGCCATTTCAACGTTTCGTTCAATTCTTTAGCTCTGCCGTATTTCAAATATTATGCTTTCATTTTTTTTCTTTCTTATAAATAAATATCTACTACTGTTGAAATAAAAAGAAAGTTCTTCAAGAATGCTTTTAAGTGCACTCAAATTATTTTCAAAGCTAAACTATTATTAAAAAAAAAAAAAAAAAAAAAAACTTTCAAGAATGACACAAAATTAAAAAGGAGGGTGAAGACTTTTGCGGGACCTCAAATACATACGCATTCATATTCATACTCATATTACGCAGTAAATTCCTGATTATTGCATCAGAATGGAGTGAAGCGCTTACTGCGGTTAACTCGAAACGCAGTAAAAATGGAGCAAAAGCTGCATTTAAATGATTTTTACTTTTGATACTTTTCATAATATAATTACTTTATAAGCAGCATTTTTAATGCTTCTAAAATATCCTTCAATTGTTTTTAGTTCTTCAAACTTTAATTCTACCTCAAACGGCTCAGCGACAAATCTTGTACATTTGTATTTTTCAAAGTAGTCGAGTTCGAATCGCTCTTTTGGGTCGCTAGAGACCGACAACTTTAAAAGGGATCCAAAACGCTTGAATATACTTGGAGAGCGCTACCAAAAACAATAACATCAATGTTTTTTCTGGGAGTTGAATCCGGGCGGCTATTGGTCCAACCGGTGCTACATCAGAACAGCATACGGTTTTAGTTCTACTTTTACGTAATAATATTGAAAACAAGATAAAGCACAAAATAATTTTTAAGGTATTGTAAATTTATTCAAAAAAAAAAAAAAATGAAGTGTAAAGAAATAGAAAATGGAAATCCAATTCGAAAAAAAAAACCCTGTTTTTATTTTTTTAGTTTTTTTTTTTTTTTTTTTTTTGCTTGAGAAATTTTGAATAGTACACTTCATTCTCAGAGTATAATTTTTGATTCGAGAGTTTTTTGCTAAATTTTGAACATTAGAAAATAATAATAATAATAATAATAATAATAATAATAATAATGATCCCTAGCAGCAGCATCTCATCGGTCGATGATCGGCCATTTATCGAAACCCGAGGAAATTCTCATCGGCCGATGATCCAATATGTCTCATCGGCCGAGCAGAATCCGAGCACCAAAATCCGATGAGAATACGATAAGATTGGGAGCAATTTACGAGCAGAACAGTCCCGTGCCGAGGAATTTCATCGGGAAACTTGATCGGAAGGATATCGTTTTCCGATGGAATATAGCACATCTTATTTTCATCGGGAAAGTTGATCGGAAGGATATCGCTTTCCGATGAAAAGTAGCTCATCGAAAACCGTGCTCGGATACTGATCGGAACGATGTCATCGTGCGTTACAGGATCAGTTTATGAGGAGTCTGTTGATCGGCCGTGCAAAATTCGATGAGTTGATGCTACTTGGGATAATAATAATAATAATAATAATAATTAGTGCAGGGAAATTTCAACTTCATATATACCCTGTAATGACACGTGAAATTTCTTCGAAAGAACTCCTAAAAATATCCTGACGAAGAACATGCTCAAGAAAGATTAATTTGATTTGATCAATTTGAAGGTATTTTTTAAACAATTCAACATCTCGTAATGTCTATGAGAGACGTTTAAACTTTTTTTTATTTATTTAAAAAAAAACAACGCTAAGTAAAATAATTTTTTCACACCAAAAAACTGAGAGTTGCAGCGTTGTTCAGTATGTTGCTAGTTTTTGTTAAAAGAAATTGAAAAAAAAAAAAAAAATCGTAGTTGAATCAAAAGAAAGTGAATGCAAAGGGTAAGTAATCATTGACTTATTTTATTTTTATGTACATGGGTACTAACATGTTTTAATTCATGTTTTCTACTATCGCAAAGACTTTTTGAACGTACGTACTTTAATTTTTGGTTGTTGACTATAAAAAATTTCTAATCAAGAAAAAATTATTTTAGGATAAATTGTAAAGCTTATGAATTTATTTTTATTTATTTATTTATTTTTTTGGAGGGGAGAATGTGCTAAAAAAATAATAGATCACCACAAAAAAAGATAATATTTTAGATATCATCAGATCATCATTCTCACTTAACTTACTTTTTGAAACTAGCACCTCCAGAATTTTCTTTTGGCGCAAGGCAGGCTTGATCACAACCGGATAGCATTCCTCCTTGAAGGCAGTTTTGTGGAAACATTTTTACTTTTCAGACAACTATTTTTGAGGAATGTTTTTCAATAGTTCATTTGTATAACTTGTTTCTCTTATTTTTAGCAATTTAGATATTAAGAGAAAGAGAATTTCAATTAATATATTCCCACTAAAATAAATTTATTTTAAAATAAATGAAGCCTGATTCCCTAAAAATTTGACAGAATGTATTTGATATCATTTCTGTGTTCACTTATTTATTTTCCTTCCACCTGAGTCTGATTTTTCTTGCAAAAACACTTATTCTTTAAAATTATGTGTCTGAAATCATTTGGAGCCTAAAACTTCGAAAGCGAGATATGACTTTTGTCAGAAAATAGATGTTTGCGTTTGAAAGAGTAGATCTTTATTTTTTTACGAAAGTAAGCCGAAAATACGCTACCAAAAAGTAGTGTCAGAATAAAGGGCGTCGCTCAAAAGAGCCTGTTCAGTTCTATTTTAGACTTCTGAGAACAAACCTTTCATTCACATTTTATAATTATGCTCTACAAGACGGAGAATTTTTTCCTTGCCGGCTTATTTATATTCAGTTTTTTAAGTTTGGATTTCAAATCTTTTTCTGTTACTAGTTTCAATACTAATGGGAAATAATAGTTGAGAAATGCCCTTCAGGGTTAAACTCCTAGAGAAAATAATTCACCATTTGCGAAGTTGACATTTGTGCAGGTGACAGAATACATGTTGTTGCTTACTATACAGTTAACTCCTAAAAGCTCAGTTGAAGAACAAAAACTAGATCCTAAATATATTCCACAAAACTAAACACGATAGGTCAGAGAAATTGTCACAATAGTGTTTTAGACATTGTTCTAAAAGTAAATCTTCATGTATAAGAAGTTATTGTGTCAATGCTGGTGTGATGCGCTGAATGCTTTCCTAGAAACACCATAAACATAAAGATACAAATGAGTAACGAAATTCCTAAAAATAAATCATGTCACTCGTTATCCCAAGTGCGTAGAACAGCAACGGAATTGAGATGAAATGCCGTTTCTCCATTTCCGATAAGTGGGATTCTTCTTCACAGAATTTAATTCTCTGAGCAGAAACATTTTGTCTCGAGAGCATTAATGACACATTTGTAGCCTATGTTTTACAAAGAAAAGGAATAAACAAGACAGTAGAACAATAGTACCATGACCGTGAACCTGAAGAAATGCCTCCTCTACTTTGATTTGGCACTCAAAGTTACTAGGGGAGATGTCGCCAAGAATCCGAGTTGGCACACAGCAACGCAAGGATTGCTTCGTTTGCCAACATTAGCGGTCGTTGCACTCCTGTTCGCTTGACATTTTTCTTTGCATTTACTTTGAAAAGTAAACTAATTGCATAATTGAGAATTGGTACATTTGCCTTGTTACCCGCTTGGTAAAGATTCGCGTAAGTGAATTGCTTAACTGGGAATTAGTACACTAAACTTGAAACAAATTTTGTAAAGAGCAGTCAGTACAAATTGAATTACTTAATTGGGAATTAGTAGATTTGACTTTTTACATATTTTGTAAAAAACAGTATGAAGGAAATGTCTGATTGAGAATTAGTATTGTCTACTTGTTTAACTCTTCGTGAGTACTTATGTTTCTCAATTCTCTGGTGGAGGAAGAAAAGCTTGGTCACAATAGGAGAGACCTTGAGGTAAGTTTGGTACTAACATTCTTTAGTTCGTATATAAGTTAGCACACTAGTATTGTCAATATGGAGAAAAAGCACACATCGGAGTTTTAACTCGCCAACACTTTCCTCTTTGGGCTCTTCATTTAAGCTATAAATATATATGGTTGCTTCAAAGTCAACTTTGAGTAATCCTTACTGATTTTTTTTCTAATTTTCATTGTTTACACATCGCTTACATTTTTCAAACAAATGGGAAAACGATACTTAACCCATTAATGCCTAGCGTCCCTTTTTAGGGACGGTCCAAAAAGTGGGTCTGAATTTTCCAAAAATGAACATTTCAACCTAATAATTGCGTTCAATTATAACTTTGGTATTGCTTCAATTCTGTATTAACAGATTTCAGCACATAACCGCTGTAAAGTGTGATCTGTAGCCATTTGATTATGATCTTTATCAAAAATTACATCGTTCACAATCTCAAGAACAAAAAGCTAAGTTTTTAAAGTTATTAACAAGTAAATCTATCTGTGTTTGATATATGTGCTACTTTGATCGATGTTTTAGTTTACCTTTTTTTGCAAGTTTGTAAATTTTAAATTTTTTTAGGATTTTATAGCAATTTAAGAACGTCCCTAAAAAGGGACGCTAGGCACCAAAGGCTGCAGTGTTTAACCGTTGCTGATTTCTTGCTTAGAATCTATAATTTATATCAAAAGAAGTTAGTAAATGTTTTTAGACTGAAAAACAGATAATTGTCATTTTTAAAACTTATTTTATTTTCAAAATCTAATTAAATTAAATTAATTAATATATAAACTCAAATATACAACGTTCTTAAATATTTTCTCTTCTTTTTTTTTTAATTACAAAAAATACTCAAGGTAAATTTTGCAAGAAAGCTATTTCAAAAATGTAGTTCTTTAAAACACTAATTATTCGTTGTATTTAATTACTTTCCATTATGTATTTAGGTGTTTATTATTGTTTAGTCTGGCTGTTTCAGAAGCTTAGCATTTCACCTTGATGAAGAATTCAAGGATTGCATGTGTGTCTGTTGTTTCGAAAAGGGGGGGGGGTTGCAGATTTAATTTCAGAATTCCCTGAGAATGCCAATTTTGATCTCTACTGTGACAATTTATTTACTTCTCTTGCGCTCCTACGTGATTATTTGTCTCAGAAAGGTTTTGTGCAAGAATCGGATTAAAAATGCTCATGAACTAAAACGTTGTTCAAAAAGAAAAGAGAGGAAGTTTTGAATAAATGTCGATGACAGGTAAAATAATATTACGTTGGTTCAGTGGAATAATTCAATGCAATATCATAACTATTGCATTGAATCTTCATGGAGTTCATCCTATTGTAAAGGCTAAGCGATTGTCCAACAGCGAAAAGAAAGTAATTGAAATTGATGAACCATATATATATGGTTGCTCAGTACAATCGTTGCATAGGGAAAAAGATTCCATGCATCAATTATCGGGAACTATCGGTTTTTGATTCACTCTGAAAAATGGTGGTAGCCGCTCTTCATTTTTATTTTAGTAGCTGCTGTACAAAATGCATTGAGCTCAAGAGTACCGGATTGAGTTAGGTATTATAGGGCTAGTTGTTCTACTGCTTTAAATAAGACTCAGGTAAGATGTGCCCATTGAAGAAAAAGAGCTTATCGAAATGCAGCAAATGCAATACGTAGGTTTGCAGAACAAATGCTTTGCTGACTTTCATACTCAACAACACCAATATTTCCTTGTTCTCTGAATCTACTTCCCAGTTTATGTTAATTGCTGCTTTTATTTCTTCTTATAAATTGTCATTTTCAATATTACATCGTTGGCAGAAAAAAATTTTTGGTAAAAAAGTATGTACCCTCTGGTGCCTAGCGTCCCTTTTTAGGGACGATTTTTGTTTCTTAAATAAAAAATTTATTTTTTACATGATAATTTTTTAACTATTTTTCCTGTCCATTAAACACTATTTGAAACCAGTATACAAAGTATCGTTGAAAAAAAAAATGTCAGGCATTAATGGGTTAAAATGCTTTGCGTTTTAATGAATTTTTATTTAGTAACGTGTATTTTTATTATGGAACTAGCTTGAATTTAGAAAAAAAAATTAACGTCCGATTCTTTCCAATTAAAGTTAAACATGAGCCGAATTAAACTCATTTCGTTTGAAAATAAATGCATGATCCATTATAGCCGATTATGCTCGGAAGGGAAGTAATTCTTTTCCCATAGTTAAAAGTACATATAGCTTTAACACCTCTTTGCAAGTGTATGTAAATACATAAATATGATGGGCAAACATTTATTTTATTTTTTTCTTTATTTTTTTAAGCATGCATTAGCAAAATGTTGTAGGGTGAGTTCTGGTAAGTGCGTACCCTTTTTTGCAAAGTTCATGTTCTCAGGGATGCTGCTCTGTTGAAAAATCTTGTACACTCACAATTTTTTTTTAGTTTTCTTTCCAGATCCTTTACTAATATTTTCAAGCATATAATATGTCAAATAAACCATAAGCATAGGTTTTGTGACCTGGTTTATGACACCTATTCTAAGGTACGCACTTTCCCTACCTAGCGGGGTAAGTGCGTCCACCTTAAATTATGTGAATATGAGCAGGAAAAAACTTCTGGCACACATTAAATACGTTAGGTAGTTGCCTTGGGATAATTCCTAATACTAGAGATCAGCACTTGCTTGCATGGATCAAACATAATCAGTGATATTCCACGCGTCTTGCAAACAACTGTGATTTGAAGATTGAGAGAGTTGTGTCTGTGATTCTTCCTCTGTCCTTTTAATAAGACCAAGTGAGCAAATGTAAGTTGTTTTTATTTAGTAATAATCACTCATAGCCTACATAGCACTCATAGCCTACATAGCCTACCAACTAAAGTGACATGTATCTGTAAAATGAATAAGTTGAGAACTAATAACCGATGAAACGATAAGTATCTACTATTTAGTCGACAAAACAAGGTTTCCTTCTATCTCGAGCTAAATGTAGTTGTAGAGCAAATGAGCCGTCATCTAAACATTTCTGTCATCGAAATGATAACTTAAAAAATCAATTTGGGAATCTATTTTGATGATAAAATATATCTGTTAGCGACTTATGTGGAAAAACAATAAAATGTGAGAAAAATAACCAATCAATTAAAAGATTCTACATAGATAGGAAGACAATTGGACAGCATAGAATAATGGGTTGAACAATGAAAACATGTTGCCAGTTGTATTTATTGCAATGTACTACATGTTTTTGTTTTTAAAAGTTCAGTTTTTGTTTCAAAAAGCAAAAATATCTGTCTTTCTTTTTTTTCTAAGATAAGGAAACATTGAAGAAAGTTCGTCCAACGTGGAAAGTTTTTAGTTTAACTTTTTTCACATTAAATTTTCTTAATCGAACTTTTTTTACGTTTTTTCATATAACATTGCCATTTTAAGGAATCAACGAATATTTGTTTTTTTTTTTTTTTTCATTGACATAAGCATTTTAACCATCACGTATATCCAATCATATTCTATTTGCACTGAAAGACATTCGCAAACCCGAGACGGTTCGCAAAGGCATCCATTCTCAGCAATTCAGAAACATATTTTTCGAATAAACTTTATTTACAGATGGAGAAACTTAGACGATGATCTTCAAAAAGGCCGTTGTTTTCGAAGAGCGAACCTTTGTTGAAGTTGCTCTCATAACGCAACTGTATACCAACGTAGCAAACCGATTTAGACTCATCAGCAAATTTCTCCTTGCAGCAATTCGTCATTCACCTGATTTCGTTGTTGGGTATTTCAGGAATCCTTGGGTTCCGGGGGATATGTAACCCAAAGTTTTTCACAGGGAGGTTTTATTTTTAAGTTTTGCCAGAGTCTCCATGCTGCCCAATTTCTTTCGGTGCATTCCTCCGTGCAGCAAAGGGAGAAATGTTTTGTTGTTTGCAACGCATTTGTCACCAGAAAATGTGTGGGTGAAAGGGAAGACGTATTCGGAGGGGGTGGACTCTAATATTAGAATCAGTCATGGGTCGCTCTAGAAACAGATGTTGAGAAAAAGCTCTTGCTTTTGTCTCTAGCTATTCTTGAGAAATCTATCTTGATTCTTTGAATGATAGCGATATTCTTCATTATGAATGAAAGAGATTTTAGTAACGTTGCTATCGCTAAGAACAAATTTTCTGATTTTTTTTTCTTTTTGGTCCTCAGACGGAAGAATATTTGGAAAAAAAAAGGTAGATTCATTGAAATCATTGATTTCAAAAAGCAAAATAGTAATGGAACAATATGCTCATTAGTTCAAAATAAAATATAGATAATTTTAAATTTTCGGCATATAATGTTTTAAAAAACTGCAACTACGTTTTAGCTTACTTTTGATTCTAAATTCTAAATTACTCAGGTTAAGTCGCAGCGATAAAAAAAAGAAACTGTATAATTAATAATAATAATAATAATAATAATAATAATAATAATAATAATAATAATAATAATGACAATAATAATAATTATTATTATTATTATTAGTAGTAGTATTATTATTATTAAGTTTAACTTAATCATCTTGTAGCTTTGAAATGGTTTTTTATTTATGTATTCCATTCACAGATGGTTTTGTCGGATAAAATTTTGTTAAAAGATTGTAAGTGTTGCCTCATGATTTAAATATGATAAGTTCACACACAAGTATTGCTGAGAAATTATGAAATTTAAAATTAAGTGTCAAATATATCAGTATTATTTACTTTATTCAATTAAAAAAGAAGCATTTGAAAAAAGACATACATTAAAAGAAAATATCGAAGCCGTCTTTTTCATTTTGTGGAAAAGAAAAACATCCTTTTTTAGTAATATTTTATAAATTCGGAAAAAAAAAAAACATTTAAATTGTTCGACCAATTCCACATTAAAACATGCACATTTAAAGATTTTTTTTTTCCAATTCGGAAACCTATATGTCTCAGCCATAAAACTAAGACCATTATAAATGTTTTATCTTCAGTTACCTAGAGGTTGATACAAATTCATAAATGCAAATTCCCAAAACACGAAATATATGCTTAGAGTAGATTAATTGATGTTAGTGGTGAGACGTATTTGATGTATTCTACTGTTTACCACTTCTGAAATAAATATTTCTCAGTTGAAAGATTAAAAACAGTTGAACAAAAAGTGCTAACACTAAGTTTTAATTTTTCTCTCTAAATCTCCTTCTTTCTCTCTTTCTATGTCTCTCTCTTTCTCTTTGCTCTCTTACGTTCATTCTCACAGGCAAAGGGACCAAACCATTTTTAGAAGCAAATTAATAGTCTACGGGTTAAAAAGAATGCTTCAGACTTTACTTCCCAATAACCTTCTAACTTTTGTACTCAGTAATATTTGTTTATGTCTTGAACTATTTTCCTTACCAAATATTGCAAATAACTTGTTATTTCAATTTCTATCTTTTTTACAAAATCAATAGGTTTTTTTTCTTTTTTCTTTTTAAAGTACAGAAATAACTCATACAGTTGTGGAAATAAACATACGGGTATCATTCACTGAGGTATATTCAATATCTGATCGGACTACCCTACCGAATTTGAGTAATTCATATTTCATATTCTTGCAACGACTTTCTATATTTCAACATTTGTTGTTAATAAGCCTATCAAAAATCCATTTCCGACAAGTACATCTTCTACTCCTTAAAAATGCAACTCTACACTGCGCCCCAGAAAAGGAATAGAACTAATTACGCTTCCATACGTGCGTGTCACGCAAATGATACCTCCCTTCTACAAGTGAAAGTCTACCCCCGTAGAAGAAAACTATTTAAGAACATTTTTGTGTGACATGCGATACCAGATGTTGTAGAAGACCCTGCTTATGTACCGGAAAAAGGGAAGGGGAGAGTAAATTAGATGGCAAAAAAGGAACGCCAAGGAAGCAAGGTACTTTATCCGCATGTGTCAACTGGGATTATGGCCCGCATCTGCAATGACTGTAACAGATGATGGAAAAGCCGAGGATATTTACTGTCGTAAGGGGATGCGTTGACTGTAATGGGGAATATTTATCCCCATTTGAAACGGTTTTAGTAAATCATATGTCAAGTTTAGATGAGATTTTTAAAAATCTTTTCCGTTATAATTGGATTCAAAATTATCTGTGCTAAGTAAGTGATGATCAAAGTACGGTTGTTGAAGAAACTGACATTATCAACAGTTCTTTTTAAAAATATCGTTAGATTCCTTAAAGCATCAACCGACTGCTACGCGTCAAGCATCGCCACAAATTGAAGAATCAAGAGTTGATTAGAAAAAGAAAAAGACGAGCCAGATTTAAACCAGATAAAGTATAGAGAGAAGTTCGAAAGTTTTGTGACAGTAGTTTTAGTGCTTGTGTCCTAAGTGAAAATAGACGACTCTCTCGTTAAAACTCTTTTTCCTCGTATAAAATTTTCGAAATTTGTTGCAAACTTCTGTCTCCAATTTATCGTTTTAAGAGTCTCTCGTAGACAAAAAGTTTTTGAGTCTATCTCTTAAGGATTTGTAAATATGAACTTTGCATCTGTAATTTTCTCTTTCGCGTCATCAGCGCCCGATACCACAATGCGTCGAATCTGAACTATCAGTCAGCGTGCATTGTTATTCTAATACAATAAAACCTTGAGCTAGAGAAGATAAATAAATAATCCTTTAGGTATCAAATAGAGGAGTATCTTATCTAGGTATCTTCCAGTTATAAATAAAATGGTTTGGATCGAGGCTGGCGTGGTTTGTCTAGAACTCTGTATCAAGTTTGTGTACTGCACGCAATCGCTACTGCGGCATTATCAGCACTTTTCATTGACTTCCTTTTAGGTTAGAAAGTTTCTGGATTATGACTCACAAGAAAGGAAAGTGAATGGTTGCGTAATAAACCAAAATATGGATTTTATTGAGTCCGGTATATAAACCTCCGTATTTGAAGAGGACGCTTTGAGAGTGGTATGGATACGGTGGTGACAATATCATCAGTTTATAGTAGTATACGAACTATTTGCTGTAGTATCAGTAGCAATGCCCAGTATCATCCCAATTTGTTGTGGAGGAGCATATTCGTAATGGTGATTTTTTTATTACTTCTCAGCAGGAATTTTGCATTGTGTTCCAGCTAGGCCGACATGATCCTTTTCGTCTAAAAAGACTCTATTGGCGCTGTTAAGATCACTGTTCTGGATTTTTCTTACAGTCCTATAAGATAAACTGGACAATTTTGGTAAAAAAATTAGCGACTCTTGGATGGTCGCTTTCACATGCACCACATTTTTCAGTGTTGTGCCACATTTTTCATTCGGTCTGAGGTCAGCTAAGTACTTTTGTTTTGAGTGCAGTACCTGTGCCTCTAAAGTCTAATACCCAAATATGATTTTTTTTCTTCTGTCTGACACATAATCGTGTCGGCCAAATTAGAACCAAACAAGAAATACAAAAACAAAAACTATGTATATACTCCTCTACATCACATTAAATGCTCACCAGATCATGCCACTGTTACTACAGCAAATCGCATGTATAAGATGACCATCTCCAGATACCACTTTCGCACCCCCAGCGTAACTAGCACAGCATTCTCTCGAATACGGATGGTTTATATGCTGACCTTGTATATTAAGGTCCCTTCAGTATAACGTCTATAGAACAGCCAGGACAGACGAAAGCCCATATTTGCTTAGTCAAAAACTCGAGTCCCGGCTTAAACTTTGAGTAGTTCAAGTTTAGTAAGTGTTATGGAGGAATGGGGAACAGCGGCAAAGGTTACAATAATTTCCAAATGCAAGCAGCATTAGGCTGGAATTCTTGAAGTAAACAAGGAGTTGATTGAAAATTCAAGTGTCAAAAATTTTAACCAAATCAAAATTGCATACATGAGCAAAATCAAGTTTCAGGCAACTATTTTCTTTCTTTTTAAGTGAAAATAAAACGCTTGAAATTTACCGTTATAAGGGTTCCGCCTAAGGAAAATTTCATTTTGTGTTTAATTTATACCTTTAGTTAACATTTCTTTTAATAAAATGACTAAACAGCAAGTAGTAACAAGTTCAAAAATATGCTCAAAATATCTGGGGGGAGTGTAAAAATACAATTTCCAGTTGGCGGTTTATGAATTTTTTCCTTTTAGATGCAAAGATTTAAATATTTTCGTGTGTTCCAAAAATGACCATGCATTATCAAAGTGAAAAATCCCATCTTTTGTTTGTTCTAAGTTACGAAAAAGAACATTTGAATCAAATCTTAGTGTTAGATCACACTTTAAGTTTGATTTAAATTTACCACGTACCGATTAATACTAAACAGTTCAAAGTTTTCACTTCTGAAAATTTGCTAAATCAAATAACAAAATACAAGGAAAGTTTAGCATAAAAATAAAACATAAGAAAACATAGGAAAAAATTAGGGATTGTTTTTTCTTTCAGCGATAGTTCTCGAAATATTAAATTTTTTAAAGCTTTTATTTTCATACATAAATTTATTTTTAACTTTTACGAAAATAAGTTGAAAATTTGCTGTTAAATAGCTTGGCGAGATACCGCCAAATGTGTCCAACTTCGATTTTCCGTGTGTCTTGCGTGACAAGTAATGGTCGGTGTAGTTTCACGGAGTAGCGCCAGACCTGCTGTGAACTGACAAATAAGCTCGCTCACGTGTCAAACGCAGACATCAAGAAAGTGGTTATGGATAGCGCCACGCCAAAGGTCAGACTTAAGGGTCGAGTAAGGAGGAAAAAGCAAAATTGAGGGACTAAGATAAATCTGTGGAGGAACTAAAAACATGTTTTATAATGATTTTCAATTCATACTTAAATTTAAAACATTTTTGTTTGACAGCATGAAGAAGCAGAATGTGATTAACCTTTACAGAGTCAAGTTTCCTTTCCTGATGAAACTGCTATAGTGATCAATTGGGGGAAAATATCTCAAGGAAAATTTGATCGCAAGACAAGAGAAAAGTGGCTTATGCTAAAAAATAAGAAACTGGTTAATCTTTCAAAGAATCTGAAGATGATTTATAAGCATTTTTAAACTATAGTTAAAATTACTTTAGTTTTATTTAAAATGTACACTTCTTTCTTTCTTTTTGTCTCTTCTTTTTCTTGACAAAATAAACAAGCAATTAAGGTTTTGCGATTAACTTTTGAGTTGTTCAATACCATGCATAGCTGAATCTGCTTAAATGAATTTGGATAAAGTTTTCGAAGAAGGTATTTAAGTAGTAAAACAATGCAACGAAATTAGAAGTACAAATGGAAGTATTTAAGTAGTGAAACAACGCAACGAAATTAGAATTTCAAATAACAATGCTAAAAAGAGACTCAAAATTCTTAAACAAGCGTTTCCTGGCTAATAAAGCGAGCTTCTTTACAAATGCAAAAAAAAAAGAAAGAAAGAAAAATTCTGTTTAATTTCATAATCTCTCATAAGCAGTTTACTTAAAAAATGGAAGGTAAGACTCTTTTTTTTAATTTATTTAGTTATTCATTTTTTCTTATTCTTTTTTTTATGTTTCTGTCAACTTGTAAACAACACTTTCATTGTGATTGTATTTCGAAAAACTTTAAATATCATTCTTAGCCCTCGTATAGGAATTCTTATCTTAACAAAGAAAAATTACAAAATAAGGTTATTTTAGAACCTTCGCCTTCCTTGCTTTAATAATTACTTAATTCTTTTTCGGCTCACTTAGTTTTAAAGTGTGTCGGTTGACCTGGGATATTCAACTTACGTAATACCGTAAAATCAAATTCCAGCGAATACCAATACGACGAAATATGCTTTACAGCGAAATAAATGTCCTTTGCCGTTTTAATTGTTATTGCGTAGCATGAATTTTTTCAACGAAGCTACCGTGATAACGGCCAACGCTTAGGAGACTTGAGAACGTTATAGTTTCAATCTGCAGCAAATTAAAAATATGTATAGGCGAAACAGTACCTTTCAAATAGCCAACTTGAAAAGTTCTTTTTGCAATTAAAATAGTGGTAAAGCTATCTGTAAGATAAATTTCCCCATCGGTGCTAATGTTAATATCGTTGTTTCTCTTTTTCTTTTTTCTGTCTTTTTTATTTATTTTATTTTATTTATTTATTTATTCATTTATTTTTGTTCAAAATTTGAAGAAAAAAAAGTGTTTAAATAAAACGAAGTTTGGTATGCGAGTTAAGTATCTGGACTAGATCTTTCCAGCAAAAATTGCTTATTTGAAACAATGTATAGCATTGTGGCAGAGAGAGAGTGAGAGCTGGTAGACAGACAGACCAACAATAATCCCATTTCAGTTTTTTTTTTTTTTTTCAAAAGATATTTCAATAATTATTAGTTTCAGGCGATATTTTTAGTTTTTTAAGCCTTCTTTCGTCTATGTGTGTGTGTGTGTATTTTAAATACCTTTACAGGAATTCAGGCAAAAATGTGAAGTAATCACCAATTGATATCACTGCGGCTCAATAACCAAGTGCAAGTGCAGATCTACGTGTTCAGAAAACAAATTTTGGAAGATAAAAAAGCCTAACACATAACGCAAGAGAAGGAGAACACACGCAAGATTTATTTGAAGAGATGCGATAAACCTGAAGGAACTTTAAAACGGTGTGGTACCTCCAAATTGGAATGATTTACAGAGGACCATCGTAATGGTGTCTATTACTGCAACAGTGTTCACCCAATGCTAGATGGAAGACAGTAATGGAAGATTCAGTGACTTTTATGGGTAGGACTACGACAGCTTTTATTCTTAATGAAATTTTATTCTATCGTATTTATTTTCAAGAGACGTTCGTGGTTACTAAAAGAATCTTTTTTCAACATATCAGGAGCAAAATGGCGCCATGGTCACGTGCAGGTTGTTGTAGTAGAGTATTTCCAGATTCTTTAAAAGTAGATATTATCATGAAATTTCTCCGAATCTACTGTATTTTATTACGCGTTTCTGTTTGTGATATTTTCCAGCAATGTACTGTAGTGTATCTTCTTTCTTAGGATACTAAAAATTATTGTACATGCAATAGCTTGATAAAAACTTACCATGTAAGAGTAATGGCACAAATCACTTAATTTCTGTAGATTAAGCTCTAGTTCTTGTGGATCTGTAGCCATAGAAACTAAGGACATCTGAAATAAAAGAAAACATAGTTATTATTTGTGAACTATTTTACTGATTTTACTTCAAATAAATGCGTTTCATAAAAGAATTTGCAATTTGAAGGGATCTATGTAAAGGGATTTAGAACTTGGGGGCTTTCAGTTCCCAAGTTTAGCATACCTTTCATTTAAAAAATAATTAAATAAATTAAAAATAAAATTAAGATTTAAAAAAAATATTTTTTTTTTTTCAGTCGAAAACATAAATCCGCCTTATGAAAGTAATGAAGTTAGAACTTGGGGGCTTTGAGTTCCCAAATTTAGCATACCTTTCATTTAAAAAATAATTAAATAAATTAAAAATAAAATTAAGATTTAAAAAATATATATTTTTTTTTCAGTCGAAAATATAAATCCGCCTTATGAAAGTAATGACATTGAAAACAACAGTTCCGAAGATCTAGTTTCGTTCGTACAAAATGTTGTCACTCTATTCAAATTCTAAGTGAAAACTTAAGTTACATTTTCTATTTGTAATTTCTGTAACACTGTGCCCTGCCAACATTCTAGGTGCACAGGGCTGTAAGGGTATAGTTAATTCACATTTTATTTTCTTCTTATACTTTTGTTTCGAAAATAATAGTTATAGTATTGCATTAATTTATTCTTATGAATAATATTCAAAACAAAAGGAGAAAATCAAAATGTAAAATTTGTATAAACTATACCTGGTTTCCTATACGTAATGGTATACGTTTAAAAACTAATAGAATTAAACCATTAAATATATGCTGTAATTTTTTGAGGCAGAACCGTGAGTATTAAAATATTTTAAATGAAAATCAAATGTAACTGTCTAGTGACAATCTAAAAAAGCTCATTGAAGCTTCATGCGGCTTTTGCACAGCAAAAAAAACTTGTTTTTACAGTATAATACTGGCAGCTGAGGTTCCTGTTTAAAACTGTAAAATCCACAATAAAAAACTGCAAAATTGCTAACCAACAGTTAATCTTTGACAGTGCAGGATGTTCCTCGACGCTGGTGTCCGGGACCTCATTTCAAGTTTTTCCAGGGGGGGGGGGCAAAGGGTCCAAACACAATGCAATTTCATCGGAAAACCTTAAAAACCAAGCCCAATTATATGTAAATGCATCGCCCCCCCCCCCTAAATGACGGGCCTTCCTGGTGTACTGTAAAAATCCATTGGTTAGTTTTCCCCTTGGGATTTTTCTCTTTAAAATTCATATCAATTGAATATTTTATTTCTCTGTATCAAAAACATGAGGCATGAGATGATTATGTAATTCGAAAGGGCCTAATTTCGAATATATACAAAAGATACTACGTCCTAATTAGGAGTGTAAAGCAATGATCGTCTACTTTTTAATGCGCGACAGAAACAAAGTGACGGACGATCAGCTGTAAATAAACATATAACACTGAGGGAGAAAAAACAACATTTTTTTTAGACAAGTAGTTTTGTTATGATAAAATATTAATATCACATTACGATCGCCTCATCCAATTATGCTAAATAGATAAGTAATTTGCATGCTGTCACGAATAACAGAAACAACTGCAACTCCACAAACATTTGTAATTAAAATTCTTTCAGGAGTCCTCGTTGAAAAGCAATGCGGAACAAAAAACTTAAAACGGGCTTTCAATTCAAGGGTCGAAGAAACTCTTCCCTCGCTACTCTCTCTCTCTCTCTCTTTCTCTCTATCTCTCTCTATCTACAGGCTTCCAAAAAAAGGCGTAATGATTTATAGCAGGTTGGAGTGAGTGGGGAAGGTGGAGAGAAAACTCGACGATTGACCAGGCTATTGGCATCGTTGTATTTTTATTTAATTTTACTGCTTAAATTATTTACTTGTTTGAGACGGGATCTGTGTTTGTTTTATTTTTCTGTTTCAGAGATGGAGTTTATTTTATTTGATTTATTTATTTATTTTTTATTTCGAAAATCCATTCCAGATGAGTATTGCTTTTGTAATTCACGATTGGGATTTGCTTTTGTTGTGATTGCAAAATTGCTTTGGTTGTTTGAAGCCAAAAAATAATGTGCATTGTTAAAATTAGTATTTCTTCTTTTTTGAAAAACAAAATTATTTATTTATTCATTTATTTATTTGTTAAAATTCTGACTCCTAAGAAGCTTTTCAGGACTCAGATGTCCAGTACATTATTAGTTTTTCTTATTTGAATAAACATTTTTGGAGCTGTGAGGTTAAAAAAATATCTTCTTTGACTTCAAAAAATGAACATTCCTCACTTCGTTTACAAGTATCTTAATATTTTAGAAAGATTCAAAATAACCATCTCAAAAAATATTTCGATACATGAAAAGTCTCGTTGGATTTGCAATGCAGTAAAATCATTTGGACAAGAGGACAAGTGCCATGTTGACTCATTGTGTTAAGTTTGAAGTTGTACAAACTGAAAAAGGGTTCTGAGAAGGGAGGGTGGACATCAGTTGAAACAACCAACTCAGCAGGTTACATATAACCAGCTTAATCGTCTGAATACAATACAAGCAATATTTTTAAATAATATCATAACACGCTGAATACAATGTTCGAAAGAAGCGTTTAAAATGCTTTTTGATGAGAGTTGAAGAACTTTCAAAATTTCATTTTAAAACGATTTAATGAGTCCATGAGTTATATTAGGCAGAGTAAATAAATAATTTTTTAAAAAAGGTACTTTTATTCTTAAACCAATCCTTCTGAATGTCATCTGCTTATAAAGTTTAGTTCGCCAATCTACAGTACAACTCCGTTAAAATGTTTTCTTTTAACGTCGATTTTTTTTCGCAATATACACTGGCGGAAAAAAAAATCCCAACACCAAGAAAAAATTGCCGTAGAGTAATGAAATTTGGGTAATGCAATTGTCTAGTTAACATGTTTAATTGATTAAATGTACAAGATCATTGACTAATTTAAGCTCAAGAAAATGCTGTGCAAATGTGAAATTATGTTAATTTAATAGAGGGTGTAACCTCCAGAATTTTGAAGGCAAGCCTGCAAGCGTGCATGCATTATGTCATACAGGTGCCGAATGTCACTTTGTGGTATGGAGTTCCATGCTTGTTGCACTTGCTGTGTCAATACTAGGACCGTCATTGCTGACTGTGGATGGTGCTCGAGGTGCCATCCCATGATATCCCATACGTTATCAATTGGAGACAGACCTGGTGATTTTGCAGGTCATGGTAACATGTCAGCACTCTGTAGAGCACATTGCGTTACAGCAGCGATGTGAGGGCGAGCGTTATCCGGTTGGAAAACGCGCTCTTGAATGCTACTCATGAAGGGCTGTACTACTGGTTAAATTAACAGACTGACGACAAGTTTTCAGTCAGTGAGTTTGGTATAACCACAAGAATGCCCCTGCTGTCGTAGGACATTGCTCCAGAGACCATAACTCCAGGTGTGAGTCCCGTGTGTCTAGGCCGTAGACCGCTTGGATGCAGGCGGTCCCCTGGCCTCCTTCTGACTAATATACAGCCACCACTGGCACTAATTCAGAATCTGTTTTCATCAAAAATTACAACAGATCTCCACTCCGACCTCCAGTGAGCTCTATCGTGGCACCACTGCCGTCGGAAAAGGTAATGGTTTGCAGTCAATGGAATACCGGCTACAGGCTGCCTGGCTCGGAGCTGTCCCTAGAGTAAACAGTTTCTTACCGTTCCTTGGGTCACGACGGTACCAACTACAGCTCGAATGTCAGCCGCAGATGCAGTACGATGCGCCACAGCCGTACGCAAGATTCGGCGATCTTCCTTCTCAGTCGTGCCACGTGGCAGCTCGGAACTCGATCTTCTTGAGGTAGTACCATCCCTTGCCCATAGCTTCCAATAATCATGCATGGTGGAAACATTCCCACCCAAGTCTTTCTGCAATATCGCGAAATGAAAATCCACCTTCTCGTAGCCAATTTGTACGACCTCGTTTAAACTCGGTGAGCTGTTGATAATGGCTTCTTCGTCTTCTTAAAAGGTATTCCTGGCTAACATGAACGCAATTTGTCCAATTTCACGGAAAAATAATACACACGAGCTTCACAACACGCTTTTAAAACAAGCCTTATTTGCATGTTTTGAGTGACGCCAGCTGCGCCACACTTATGCGCGGAACACGAAATTTCAATCGATGTCAGCTTTCAGTTGTATAAACACGCCTACCAAATTTCGTTCAGCTGACACAAGTATTTCTTGGTGTTGGGATTTTTTTTTCCGCCAGTGTATGTTCTGGTCTTTAATTCAAATTGAATTAAACATTAAACCCGAAACTGAATAAAAACAACACGCGCTTACCTGCAACATGACCAGAATACATTACACCTTAAAAATACCCGACGTCCATAACTCATTTCCAACCGTAGAAACTCGCCAAAACCTAACACTGATCGCACCGGTTTCAACAAGTTCAAAGTGTTCACTAGGAAGAAGGGGTACTAAAGAATGTGCAGCCACTTTGTTGTGGACGTGTTGAATGTAAACCGTCTAATGGTAATTTAACTTCACAGACTGCGTGTCTTGGAAGTGACACAAAAAGGGGTGTGTTTAGATTTGCGTAATAAAGAACAAATCAGCGACAGATCAGTTTCAATTCAGCGAAGTAGCTTATGAATAAATATCACCCTCATTCATTCATTCTTCATTCATTCGCACATCATCATCATCGTCAACATTTATCAATCCAATGCAGGATGAAGGTCTGTCCTGGATGCTTTCAATCTGCATTAACATTTGGAGAGCATTAAAATCTCCAAAAGTTTTAGAGTAAGTCGTGGTATCACGCCCCACTAAAGAGAAAACATTTATAAAAACTGTTGGGTTAAGGAAAAATGGAATTAATTTCCCAATACTTTTCTTAATGGCTAGATGCTGTGTTAAATCAATCCGCACTAACAAATACGAAATAAATTAGCTTTATCAAAAAACGAAACTGTCACTTTAATGCATAAAAACTGTCAATTAAAGGATACCAGGAGTTCAATATAAGGTTTAAAAGAATCTTTCTGAAAGAAAGGGTTTAGGAAATCTGTTTCACTATTTACGACATCAGGTAGCTTTTGGCTGAAATTTGACTCAATCCAAGTAATTTCAAAGAATTGTTACTTATGCTTGCACGTTTATAAGTTTTATGAATCTAATTCATTTAATGTGTGTTTTAGTTCCTAAATGCATGGCTCTTTGAAAGTCTCTAAACAGTTTGTGTAAAAGCATTTTTTCTAGAAAGTGTGGAGTGTAATTAACAAATTAAAGCTAAGATTAAATTATTCTTCTAATGTTTTGTAATAGAATCTTCTTCTGTTTTCAAGTTATTTGACGATAATTGCAAGGATGCAGAAATTGTTTTGCATTCGCAATTAGAAATTCATGGATATCGATTTTTTGTTGCAAGTTAGTGCATCACCCTATTTTGTAGGGATAGTTCGAATAGCACCGCGATGAATAATTCCCCGATAGTTGTACAAACCGTGATTCACGCAGATCGTGAGTGCCACGCTTTCCTGAATTTACTATTTATGTGGAACCATTGAGTCAATTTTGTAAAAAATGAAGATTAACACAAGTGAGCAACTAATAACTGATGCAGCCGTACAAATAACAAAATGCTTGTGTCAAAAAAATCTCAAGAAACTTTAAAAATACCCTGTATAGAGTGGGTCAGTAGTAGGGTCACCTGATAGTGCCCAACTAGAGGATATATGCTCCACTTTCGGTTTAAATTGTAAGTCTGCTTTGAGCAGAAAATGATCGTCATTATTTAATTAGAAGTACGTTGTACAAATATTTTTGCATGGTCATTTGCGAGTTTTTGTTAAAAAATAGGAGAAAATGTATGTGTAGTAAATGCAGGAATAACCAATGTATTGGGGTAATTCTCAGTTTGAATGAACAAATGTAAAACCAATGAGTCGATTTTCAGTCAGAATAGGAGAGAGTTTTTATATAAAAATTAAATGCTATTATTGTCTTAATACATTTCCTTCACAGTTTAATTTTCACATTTTGATATTATAGTTTTGGGCCCTTTTTATTCAGAAACACTGTCCGATCCAAAGAATAATATTTATTATTATTTTTTAGATTGCATAAAATTAATTCATTAATTTATCTTATAATCGGCACAAGACCCAGAACTTTGAAGCTACAATAAATTATAAGACAAGGCATTTTTTTGGTGAACCGGTTCACGCTGATGTATACGGACATGATAAGAAAACATGTGAGGTTGTATCGGGAAAAATTATCATAGCAAGAAATTTCTTACAAAACATTCAAGCCCTATAGTTTGGCGTTTAACTCTTGCTTAATTAGGAGTTCAATTTACGGAAAGTGTAAACTTAAAAACATTTTGAACATAAAGTTCATATGTTTTGTAAGAGTCATGTTATATAGAAGCAACATAATAAAATGAACTGTACCGAAACTTTTAATTTTTCTTAACCGGATCTTAAATTTAATACTTTCTAACCAATTAGCTTAATGCATTTTTGATTTTGATTAGTATTATTTTTGTTTTTTTCATTTTGCAGAATACCATATTTCCTGCAAATAAAATTGACAAAGCAAAATTTAGATCATATTATGAAGCATTTTCTTTCATGTTAGCCAGCGGAGAAATTTTCTCTTTTAGGCAGGAATTCAAGTGAAACACCATTGCAATCGCTTCGCAGTGATCGCAAATTGCAATCGCTACTGGAAGTCGAATTACATTAGAATCGCATCTCGTAGCGATTACAACGTATCCAAATTTGGGAATTTGCGATTGCATTGGTGAGTTGCGATCGTCCGTGTTTCACTTGAATTCCTGCTTTAAGCTTTTGTTTCTGATAATCCTAGCCGGAGGAAAATTTTTGAAACGATTAGAAGTTGATCGTTAAGAGAAAAAAAGAAAAAA
>JAXGGA010006871.1:0-66668 GCA_038373865.1 Uloborus plumipes | reverse complement strand
ATTTATAATCATATTTATAATCGTGATTACACACAACTACACACTTTTACAATTAGTGAATGATTATATATCAATTTTTTAATGAGGATTTTATTGATTTATAAAATGTGTAGCGTTCTGCAGCCTACTTAAGTGGATGCAAAGGGATATATGGACCCCCCCCCCCCCAAGACTTTCTTATACATTTACAGACGCTGACACCAAGTCTTGAAAATCAGTGGGAACACTCTAAGAACAACATTTGTAATCATGACTGTTTTTATAATTAGTGTGCTATTATTATTCAGTTTTCTAATGAAGGTTTTACTGATTTCGGTTAGTGCGAATTTTTTTCATATTGTTATTTCTTTGATTTTCAATATTATTTATCCTTTATTGATTTTTACTCTTCTTAGTAATTTTTACAACTTTATTTAGCATTTTAATCCTAGAACAGTTTTAACTAGTTTTAACGTGTAAATAGTCTTTTTATTTCACCAAGTTGCAAATCGCAAGTTACATTACGAAACATGCTAATCAGAATGTTTGTTGTATGTACTACATTGTTCCTACACAAGTTACTGGTATAAATTTTATTTTCCAGATAGCATCAATTACTGACTAACCAAGAAAAAAAAAAGCCAACAAACTACGATGCTCTCTTTCTTTCTCCCCCCCCCCTGCTGTCTTAAACGCTCCTAATGAGCGACTCCGCACCCGAACGTAATTGTGTGTCTTTGGGCCAGCAATCCGTGACCAGATTGCTTCCAGGATAACGCCCCTCCCCACTCTCCCCGCGTGTGGGGGCTACTGGGGCCATGTCGTCGTTGGGCCATCATCGCTTTTTCATCGGGCTTCCGTCATCAACTCGGAGAAAGGAACGGTAGCCTATTTATAACGCGGGCTGTGTGGAGAGGTTTCTTTTCTTTTTTCTTTTTTTATTTTATTTGTGGTTGCAGCAACTGGAGTTGCTGCGCAGGAGGCGGAATTGCGAGGTTTTTCTTCAAAATTGTTTTGATTTTTTCCCTCGTTAAATACACAGGTTGTGTTTCGTGAATTAAAAAAAATCGATTTTAAATCTAGTGATATAATTTCAGTATGCTCTTTGTATTGAAAATCACTATTGTTTCTATTTTGTTTCCAAATTATTTGTGATTAAGTTAAAGTAAATTAATAATTGATTTAGTTCTGAAAAAAAAATCTAATATGCCTATATCACTGCTGAATCAGAATCCTTAATGTACGTTTTGACACAATTATGGTTTTTATCTTTTTATGTCTAAGCTATTTTTTTTAATGCTGGAACACATAACTGCCAATTAATGTTTATTGCAATAAAATTGCTGTAGAACATTTTTTTTTTTTCGTTTCTAAATCCGGTACTGAATACTTCATCTTTTTGAATTCAGATTTCTAAGAGTTCCAATTTAATTTATAATCCGTTTTTTCTAATCTATTTAAGTAACATTTGTAACTGAATGAGAATGTCGTGTTTCTTTTATTTAAATGTCGAATTCGTTTTCTTAATTCGCGTGCACTGAATTAATCAGCCCGCAAATATTTTTTTCTGTTTTCTTATAGAATCTGATTTTTTTCATTAATATATTTAGGGTAAAATTCAAACTTAAATTCGGCCGGCGTAATGTAATTCTAACATGCTTATTTTATCAAACATCTCTCATGTTAATAACATAACCAAGATTGATGAGGTTTATAATTAAATTTCACCTCTCATAATGCACTTTAAGTGTATTTTATTACTGATTCTTTTTTTTCCTATGTAGCAAAGATGAAATTCATGTAGTTAGCGCTTTATCAAATGATACACTTTTATAAAAAGATAGTCTTGTTTTTATTGCCAAATCGTTTTGTCACCTATGGAAACGAAAAACGATGCCCAAAAATACGAAAAAGCCAAAGCAATAATTGTACGCATGGTTAATTTTAGAAACCCCATTAATCATCTCACAGAAGACATGAAGTTAGACTTGTCAAGTATGTGTTTTGACGTTAATTATTATTTGCTTTTGTTTAACTAAAAAAAATCGAAATTTCATTTTAATAGTTTAATTCAAAATTGATCTAGACTGTCAGACTTGTCATCCCTCCTCATGGTTTCTTTTATTATTCAATTGAACCTACTGATCGGGTAGAATCATGTTTAATATTGATAATAAAAGCGTGTTTGTTTATATAGTTATTCGCAAGTACCTTCTTGAAGCGAATAAGAAAAAGTTATTAGTTTCGCTTACGAATTTGTCTGGTTTTGTCTTCAGCTTTTAAATTGTTAATAAGCTTATTTCCTTGGCAAACCAAAGATGCTTTTTCACTTTAATTTTAATCACCGTTTACAATGATTTGCGTTTTCCCATGAAAATCTGGTTTAGTTTTTTAAAAATAAGGTCATATTTTCTATGATGAATTAACAGCAGTTTTCTACAATTCCAAAACTAATGGACTAAAAAATGGTTTGACGTGTTTATTCAGTGAGTTGCTTGACCATGTTTTAATTAACTCTATAAAAGTTCCAAAGCAGACCCGTGAAAGTTGTTTCATTTTTTTCTCCTTTTCTTTTTACTGTTATAGGGAGTTTGAAATAATAATTCATGCATATAAAAATGCATTTATAATCACATCTTAAATACTATAGGGTCATTCCAAGAAAACCCACGAAATTTTGTCCCACACGCTTATATATTTCATCAAAAAATAGTTCTTTTTTTGTCTGAGAACTTAAACACCTGTTTGTAATTTCTCAACCAACAAAATTTCGTCCATTACCCTTTTAAATTACAACTTTTTAATAAAAAACATGAGAGTCACTTGTGGGACAAGATGGTGGCCTTTTTGTGGAATGACCTTATAGTTTTTAAAGATAATATGGTTTTCTGAAAATAAAATTATGCTTAAATGCTCATTCGCTGACAGGAGCACTGTACCAACTTTTTTAATTAATGCCAATTTTTTCAAAATCTTTCTGAGATGTTTTAGCTTTTTCACTGGTTTCTCCGTTTCTCTCTCTACTGTTAGTCTCACATCGAAACTCATAGAGTAGACCGACCAATTTATGAACGCGTCGTAATTTTTATGAAAAATATGTATTTTTAAAATATTTTCCTTAGATAAATTGGCAGTAGGCACTTCCTTTACATTTGAAGAAAGAAAACTACTAGAAAATGCTGTGTTAGTCCACCGGTTGGGGTGTTCATTACCTGGGTCTGGGCACATTTTTTTTCTTTTGAACTAGAAAAAAAAAAAAAAACTATTACGGAACCATAAAAGATTCCTCACATTTGCTAACCTAATTAAATATACATTCTAAAAAATGCATGTTTTTACAGTATAATGCGGTTCATTTTTTTAGTAATAAACTGTAAAAATTGCTAATTTTACTGTAATAAACTGTAAAATTTCTAACTTTACAGTATGAATTTGTAAAATTGCAAACTTTATAGTAAGTAGCTGTAAAATTTCTAGTTTTACACTTTATTACTGCGCATTTTACTGCTTTAAATTGGACCATCGGCTGCCAGTATTATACTGTAAAAACAACAGTTCATTTTTGGCAGTGTATCATCTAAAATATCTTTATTGTCACGCAGAAACAGCTACAATTTTTAACGATAAAATGCATTTTTTAAAATAAATTTGAGATTGATTACTCATTTACTGTTCGGTCTTACCCCGCAAAACTAAAAAACTATTTAAAAAAATAAAAGATCGATGCATAATAAAAGTAAATTTATGACCGCCCCCTATCTTCCTTTTCCGAATCCGGAGTAGAAGCTGTCTCAGCAATGATGTATCATCTTCATTCTTTCCTTTTTCTCCAAATGTATCACAGTGGAGCCCGCCGATGTCTATCGCACCTGATGCGCTACTGTGGGATTCTGGATACCAGAAGTGCTGACTGCCACATACTCTAGCCATGTTTTTTGTCCCCTAATTTGTATTTGCTCTTGCGTATTTAATTTATTTTGGGACGTAATTTTAGACTTTTTATCTGAAGACGGATATTGATACACATAATTAATCATGAATATCCCCGGGAATTTAAGATTCATTATCAGATTTAAAAATGTTTGACTTTTTCTTGATAAGTCGAAGTCGGATGATGAATTTTGTAGGATGAGTTAAGGAAAAATGTCTTTTTACGGGGTGGAACCATGATATGATGAACACATATCGTCGCTTTGGAAGAATAACCCTGCAACTCAAAAAAATCGAAAAATGACATTTTTATATCATTTTGTTCAGAAAAAATCGCTTTTTATGATGAACATGGTTACAACTCAAAAGTGTCAAAAATATCCGTTCATTATAAAAAAAAATATATCCGTCAAAAATATCCGTCAAATTAAAATTACGTCATTGCCATTGAAGTCAATCATGCTACATTAGAAAAGAAATTAAAATGAGGTTTTTTTAATGCTAGTTTCATTAAAATAGTCGCAATAGTTTTGAGCACAAGCGCGATAGAAGTTAGTTTCTGAAAAGTTAAAAATTGCTCTCCTGAAAAATGGGCTTTTTTGAGTTGCAGCGTTGTTCTTCCAAAGCGACGATATGTAAGTCACACATGTGTCTATCCAGGAAATTACGAGACAAGCATAACTAATTAAATAAAACTTGCACTTCACATTAAACTAAAAAAAACACTTGTGAGTATAACGAAATTAATATCCGTTAAACATATTCGTATGTGTCTTCTTCATAACCAGTTTTTAAAAAGTTTTAAATTAAAATAAAGTAGGAGAGAAAGCTTACTGCACCGTAATAAATAAATTAACTAATAGATGAATATATAACAGCTGGAAAGTAGAGATGTGAAATTTCTGGAAATTTGAGAAAGTGAGAAAAAAAGTTTTATATAAAAAATGACAAAGTTGGATTTTTTACAAAAAAAAACCTAGTTTATTTTTTTTTTTTTTGAAAACATGAAAGGCTAAAAATTAAAAATGAATGTAATTTTTTTTGTTGGTCTTTAATAGGTATATAGGGGAATTTGGGGCAAAAGTGTTAGCTAACAGACCTGTTTAAAAATCAGCAAGTTGTAAGTTTATTTTGATAATCATTGCACATAAAGAATCAATAATGTATTTTGTAATACATCTATCATTGAAATGTTTTTTCATTTTTGAGCGTTATTTCGCGCCTTCAAAAAAAGGTGGAATTTTTGCACCTCAAAAAGCCATGGGGCAAAATGAAAAATATAATACTTTTGTAATGACGCATTTACTATTTGGTGAGTTACAGTAATTTTCATCAAATGAATACATAAATAAACAAACAAATGAGTTATTAATGATAAAAAAACGAATGAATTAATAAACGAATGAATGAATGAATTAATATATGAGAAAAAGAAATGAGTGGATAAAATAGCTAGAATAACAAAATACGTAAATGAATGAATAAATATGTTAATAAGTAAAAGCATGTAAATAAATAATTTAATGAAGAAAAAAATATGTGATTTAGTAAATAAAGGCATTAGCAAATAAAATTAACTATTTCACTTTTGCTAATATTCACGTTGCACCGCGTGCACTTAACTAATTACATTGAACCATTAAAATCAAGGTATGCTTAATATAAACAAATAAGGGCAGCACTGGACATCTGTAGATCTTAATTGATAGTTAAAATCATAACTAAAAAAATTTTATCTTATAATAACAAGAAACATTTTTGAAAAACCACGAATATTACAATAAAGCTATCAAATTTTGAAATTCATCTGTATAATTTCTTTCCCTGATGTTTGGAGCTATTAATTTGTTGACAATTATTAATAAACAACTATAATTATGACAGCTTTAATTCCAAATATAGTTTTTAAAACTATATTTGGAATCAAATATATGTTTAGGAACTTAGTTAAAATATTACAGTTTATTGTAAGAATGATTTATTACAGTTTGTTACTATAAATTAGCAATTTTACAGTAAAATTAGCTGTATGATGTTGTAAAAACAACCGTATAGTACTGGCAGCAAATGTTCCACTTTAAAACTGTAAAATGCACTGCAATGAGCTAAAAAATTAGCAATTTTAGTCTATTTCAATAAACGAGCAGTTTTACAGTTTATTTCTGTAAAATTAGCTGCATTATACTGTAAAAATAAATAACATCTATTTTTTACGGTGTAGATCTAAATTAGGTGATGCTTTGGAGGAAATATCTTTATTTGACTTGAAATTTAAAAAGGAAAGGGGGGGGGGAGGACTAAAAAAGAAAAAAAAACCCTGAGTAAATGACTTTTTTAAATTTACAACCAAAAGAGAAGGTGCACAATAAAAATTCCGCTTAAAAATAAAATTTCATACCTACATGCATACATGGATTCATACGTAAATGCGAACGTCGCTAAAAACTCGTCAAGACGGGAGAATACGTAATGTGAGTTATATAAATGTCTCTATTAAAGTTCAAGCTAGAAAACTGTTGCATTTCGAAACCTCCTTTGCATATTTTAAGCGAAGTTAAAAGGGCGAAGCATCATTTAATGGGCTTAAACATTTTTCACTTTTTTAATGCTTAGGAAAAAAAAGGCGCGTTTTAAAACAAAAAAGAAAAACAAACTCCTGAAAAAAAATTTCTCGAAGAAAAAATCTAGAAAAACGTTTTGAAAGCTAGCTGCATCAATTCATCGCTCTCCCGATTTTTCTCTATCTGAAGTTTTTTTCTCCCTTTCTGTGCAGTTTTTTTTCCTGCGCAAATGCTACAAGCTAGCATCAAAATGAAGATAACTTTTTAAAATTTGGTATTTTTTTATTTACACGTATATTTTTTGCCTGTAAATCTGAGATATGCAGAGCTCTCTGTTTCCAAAAGATAAAGTTGAAAGTTCGTTTCCTGCGCTAATTTTGCTCATTCTTGTTAATTGTGCTTTTCTATACGCTTGGTCGACAACATGAAAAAAAGATAAGTTTTATAGTCTTAAAACAGATGTTAATAAGTTGATATAAGGTAAGCTTTAAACACATTTAAGTTCAGGTTTGTGAAACTGCAGCAGGTTCTGAATTTAAAATTTAAAACTAAGAGCAAAATTACCTTTTCGGCCTATTTAACGGTTTAAAAAAAATCATTTATAGTTATTTTAAAATATAAATGAGCAAAGTAGAGAATTAGCTAAATTTCTACTAATATATCCCAAAAAACAAGTCACTTAAGATAAATTCAAACTACAATTACGAATAAATGTCAAAATGCTTGTAGGTTTATGAGAAAAGATGTGCCTGTTGGTAAAAATTGCTTGTTAGACAGACTTCTTCATTAAGTTTTGAATTCATTTGTTCGAAAGACGTTCATCAGAAACTACATTCATATGGTTAAGTTTTTAATTAAAAATGTTCTTATTAAAGTACCAAATATCTTGTTTTTAGTGTTGTGTTTGAAAAACATTCTCTAAGAAAAAAGGGTGCAGATGTAAAAACGGGATACATGTGAGCATGGTATGTTTTATCAAGTCAACATGAAGCAAAAAATCTTGAAATTTTCTCGAGTAATGAGGGAGCTGCATTTCACTGGAGTCTTTTAACTATGCTCTTTGCAAAACTTTCAGCGCAACGAGCTCTTTTAAGTTGTGTGGTGATTATTTATCTGTTTTAGTAAATGTTGCACATAATTTCGTCAATCTTTCCATTGGGTGAAAACAAGTTTTAAAATAACGGATGAGCTAAATTCAATTATTAAAATGCCATTGTATGAATATTCAGGTAAATTTATGACAATTTTCAATTTGTTTATTAAATAAAAATTCTCTTTTTTTGTCAATTTAGTCCTAAGGTTAATGATGAGACAGTTGTGAATATAATATCTGGGGAGCATGTGAACAGTTATCAAATCCTATACATAATATTGAAATGAGTGTAGAATATTACGTTAAAAAATATGCAAATATTCTTAATTATTATTTTTTTATTGTCATGTTATAAATTTATTGCTAATTAGTTTTAAACAAAAAGTATATATTTATTTATTTTTTGATACTAAATAGTTGGGCAACAACTTAGGTTTACAGAACAGTTATTGGAAGTAAAGATAGATAAAATCTTGAGTCTAGTTTAAAATCATTTTAAATACATTATCAGCGGGGCCGTCATTTGAAGTTTTTTCAGGGGGAGCAATGGGTTCAAACTCAATGCAATTTCATCAGAAACCATCAAAAACCACGCCCACTTATATGAAAATATATTGATTTCTCAAAGTCGGGGGGGGGGGGGGGGGGCAATTGACCCCCCTGACTCCCTAAATGACGGCTTGTTATCAGGCCTGTATAGAGTTTAAAAGTAGTATATGATAAGAGTACTTTTTAAATTGGCTTAGCATTAAATTGCCATAGACTAAAAATAAAATGCGCCCCTTTCATTCTTTGCGATATGTGCCATAGGTTTATTTTAATGTGCTTTCCTATAGAGACACCCGTGAAAGTATGTTTTAAAAATACCATAAAGTAATGAAATACCTTTTTAAAAAGTCTTTAAAAACTTCGATACAAAGAAAATAATATTCAAAAAGGGGGGAATTTACGCTCTGAGAAATACATAATACTTTTTGAAAAAGAAAAAGAATACAAGTTTTACATGTAGCCCCTTTCCGCTACTTCAAAATGACAACAATTTCGAGTGAACCTGATAGGTACGACATTAAAAATACGACACTTTAGAAAAAAGAAAAAACTTCTCAAAACTCAATTTACCAGTCGTAAATAGAGTTTTGACAAGTGTTTTTGATATTTTAAACATGATTTACCAAAACTATGTTTAAAATATCTTTTGACTATGCACTATGCAGTTATCCTACGCTCTTTAGACACCTTCTCGTAGAATTTGTAAATATTGACCGTAAACTGAGTCAGTGTTCTTGTAATATACTAAACTAAAATACAATTTTATAATAAAAAGTAAGATAATGTAGAAGTAACAACACAGAAGGTAGCTTAAGAATACATTTTTAGGCAATAATTAAGCAATGCTTCAGAAATATTTAATATTTACCACGAGCTACATTCTGTGAATGTTAGAATCTTTATGAATAAATATTAATTATTCAATCTTTCGCAAAAGTTATCATCAATAAATACTGTACGTGCATATGAAATTCTCAGACATATCTGTCAAACTATAGCAAAAAAACTAATCATCCTAAAATTTTTCTTTTTTTCCCCACTATGGTTCATATCGCTCTGATAAACACCCTAAGAATAATACACTCTATTCACCAACTATACCAAATGATAAGACAAGGACCAAAAATATTAATCCTGCCCTTAGATAAAGCAACAGCCAAAGTATTTACATGCGAAATCCATTTGGCTCTCCTCTGATAAGACTTTCCGACTTAAGGAAGGGAGGAGCAGGGCAGGGTATTCCCACCCCATAAGAATCTTCTGATATGACTTTTCTCGCTTCGAAGTGCCAAGCGTATGATTCTCAGATAGAAAATGTATCTCGAATCTCACCTCAGTGGACAATTTCTGTCGGGAGTTTTTTCTCTCTTTTATTTCCCTATTTTTTCCCCTTTTTATGCGATATCTTCTATAGAAAGGCACTAGGGTTTCTGCTTTTATGAGAACCGTGTAAGTCTTAAAACTGTTTTTTTTTTTCTTCTTCTGTTGCTCTGTGCGAAAGTTGGTCTTGCATTCGTTTATTTGCTGCGCGGCACTGGAATGATAAAATGGTACGGGCAAGCGCTGCTACCCACTATCAATGCAGGTTCCGTTTGATGTTACGATTATATGCTTTAAATACACTGAGGAGAAAAGTTTGTCCCTTTTGAGAGATAGAAGGTTTTTTTTTTAAACACAGGCCTGGATATTGCGTAAGAGTTCACCTCTGATTTTCCATATAAAAAAACCTGAAATATAATGTTACTTGGATTTATTTTTAAGTATTTGATACAGTTTTGGCAAAGCTGATTTTTGAAGTTTTAATCATTGTAAGAATTGTTTGTTAGTGCCCAATATTAGATTATCAGTTGTTATAAATCTGCTTTGATGAGAAGCGTGTAAGTCTTAAAACTGCTTTTCTTCTTCTTCTGTTACTCTGTGCGACAGTTGGCCTTGCATTCGTTTATTTGCTGAAAACAGCAGATGTTGGTCATGTTTACCGAAAAGCATTTGACAACTCTTTGAAAGTTCTAGAAATCTTTATTTTTGATTTTACAGCTTTTAAAATTTCGGTAATGTTTCTTCATTGTTGTGTTTTTATTGCTTGATTAAATTTTATTCATTTATTTATAACTATCGGCATTGCAGCTATATCATAAATTAATATTTAATGTTCATCTATGGTTTTTCGAATATTTTATCTCATTTATTTTTAAACGTATGAAAGCTTTTACTTGTTTAGATTTTTTGAGTTTTTTAGACAAGATAATCAAAGATAATGACGAAGACGAAAGCTATGATAGATTTGACGTTATCCGGGGGACGTTATCCATCGACGAGGAGACCTGTCGTACTACACCCATAGCTATTTTTGTTACTATTTAAAGGCATATTTGTTTTAAAAAATGATTAAAGAGTTGGTTTTTGCCAGGGTTCCTATCGCTTACTAGTGAATTGAGAGTGTCGTATGACTCTGAAATGATCCTACCCACTTATCTTGTCTCTCAAAACTATACTTCACAAAAAATTAACTTGTTTTTACAGTATAATACTGGCAGTCGAGGTTCCAATTTAAAACTGTAATATGCACAGTAATAAAATGTAAAACTAGCAATTTTATTTTTTTACTGTAAAGATTGCAATTTTACTGTTCATTGCCGTAAAATTTAGCTGTATTATACTGTGAAAAGGACAGTATAATACTGGCAGCAGAGGTTCCAGTTTAACACAGTAAAATGTACGGTAATCAACTCTAAAATTAACAATTTTACAGTTTATCACTGTAAAATTGCTATTTTGCAGTTTAGTACTGTAAAACTAGCCATTTTACTCTATTACTCTAAAATTACTCAGTTTATTACTATTAAATTTTCTGCATTATACTGTAAAAACAAAATTAATTTTTTACAGTGTAGCTAAATTCGATTTTTTAAGAGCCACAAAGGAGACTTACCTCCATATAAATATGAATTTTATCTTACATTTAGCAAAATTGTTACACAGTAAGCTTCCGATTATCCGCTGTCGGATTTTCCGCGGGTCTTTCACACTTTAGTTTTCTTGAAAAACGGTGATGATTTACTGAATGAAAAGAAATTTATTGGTCGTTTTTAGCATTTCTAGATATTTTTATATATTCAATGTTGTTATATTTAGCTATAATTTAAATCTATGTGTTGGGTTATTGACTTTTTTTAGCTGCTGTATACATTAATATCGTTTTTTAACTATTGTTCGATTTTCCGCGGTATTCCATTATCCATAGTTTCCGTGCTACCCTATTCAGCCGGATAATCAGGAGTTTACTCGATTAAGTCTATTCGTTACAATAGAAATCAAAATTTGTTGATCGCCCCTGTTTCGTCTCCAAGTCAGATCTCCAAAAGCATCATTCTTCAAAGATTTCACTCTGCAGAGGGGTGTTACCACCTTCTGGAGAACTTCATCAACTTTTAAGTGCTTTCTCTGATTTCAAAATCTAGGAACTGCCCATTTAAGATCTCCTCCACTTTTTTTTTGTTTCTTCTCATTTTTATCAACGCTGCATGTAACGATCCGTCTAAAAATCCAGCAATATCACTGACAAGAACAAAAAGAAACGTACATTTTTTTTTTCAGTTTCCTTCTGCTATTTCTAAGTGCTTCATTCTTTCTTATGGGAACTCAGAAACGTAGCTTTAAGAGCTTAGGGTGCTCTTTCACTGAAGTGGACAGTTTATATTTAAGTTAAAGCATTGTGATATGATATCAGAAATTTTCTAGTGATATGAGGCAGTGGAATATCACATAACACCAGATGGTGAAAGAAAGGTCTTTATCGGAATTCGCAATTTAGTATGATTTCATTTACACAAAAAAGGCATGTAAAAGTTTTTTTTTTACTATTTCTAAGCGCATTTACTAAAAAATGAATAACTAAATTGATGTTAAACTTGTGATAATAAGATATAAAGCTTTTATATTTTAACTGCTTGGTTTACTAGTCTAAAAAAAAAACCGTAGAGACTAAAGTATCGCTCTGACTTATATGGGGTATGTAGCATCAAAAATGTTCAATTATTTTCATATTAAAAAAAATAAGGTATTTTCGTTCCTGAAAGTGGTTTTAGTTTTACTTTATCATATTTATGATAATTTAAATTTACCTCATTAAAAGCTTCATTTTTTCTCTATGAAAAACAAAAGGTCACAGTGCTAAATAGTATTTTTCAAATGACCTAGCTACGTTGCTAAACGTTAAAGAGAAGTTACTTTTCGTTTTTAAAAGACGTTTAGGATGTTTTTAATTTATTCTGGATATACCTTTACACAGTTTTGTAATCTATGAAAGATATTCATGAAGTCCTACAGACAAAGTTTTCAGAACTATCTGTAAATCCATTAGATATTCTTTTCCTGTGAATATCAACTCGGAGAACCGACATAAAGTTCATCTTAACTTTAAGAAAGGTCCTTCTGCTGTTTGATACAAGATTGCGCTCTGATATCCTTTTAGGCGAGAGAGCGACTTTTACTGCTAACATTAAGAATGAAAACAACAAAATATCTCCGATAAGAGTGGCCGAAAATCAGACTGCACTGAATAAATTCAAAACATACAACCTGTCTCCGTATCAGACACTATCAACGTCATAAATCAGGTCATTTGTAGTAGGTTTTTTCGCGGCCCTGATAACGAAGAAGTCTTAGAGAGGCAGTGAGAAAACAAAATAAAATATATAAACGTATAAATAGATATCAAAGTGAAGGCGTGATTTCCATACAAATCTAAGATTGACTTTTTATACAGAGATGAGGTTCGGTGAAGAAAATTTTGTTTGGAGCTATCAGTAAGGCTGTTGGAGAACATACATCCTGCTGTGTCTTTGCCCATAAATGTGCCGTTCGTGCTGATGGGCAGAAGTGATAAAAATGGTCATAATGGGTATGCTTAAGTTATGCGTAATAACTATCATTTAAATGACACGGTAGCTTAAAGCTGTTAAAGTGTCTGAGGCAGCATCTGAAAACTATAATTGCGTTGTTGTGGAAATTCAGTTGGCTGTATTTTATGTCATCTTTATCTTATATGTATATTTATATATCTTTTATGTATATCTTTTGATTAAACACATGCTACACAAACTGTTTGATCGTTAGTTGGTTGGCTGATACTATTGGTTTTTATGGTGCCAGAGACTTAATTGGCTATACAGCGCCAAACGAGTTTGCTTTGAAGTGGTGAAAAAAGGAAAAAAAGTACGGTCAGAAAATATAAAGTTGCATGAAGTTTAGAGATCAAAAAAGTTCTTGTATTTCAAAAATTTTATTGAAATAAGCACATTTTAGGTATTTTACATTTTGAATAAGTAATGGCGAGTTCATTTTATAGTTATGTCAATTACGTTCAGATACGGAACATATTTATAATGGGAAATACAGGTGTGAGAACTTTTGAGATGAAAAAGTTCAGCAAAAATTATATTTGAGAATTCATTTAAACGAAAAGCAGTTTAGTGAAAAGAAATTTTGCGAAAACGTGACGAAACTAAGTAGTATTCTTTAGTTGGTAGGTTAATAGAATAGTTAGTAAGTTTTGGATAAGCTCTTGTTACTTAAATAATTCACAATTCGTTGACGTAGTGCAAATATTTTGAGAAATACTTTGAAGCTAGCCATAATACTTTAGTAAAAATATCTGAAAAATAAAAAAAAAATAGGGACGGCCGAAGCTGAATTTTTGAGAAGGGCAAAACTAAAAAATTTCTTTCCAAATGAAACACCGATTTTACCAAACGATAAAATGCAAGTATGCATTCATACCTACCTACCTACGCGCTCCTGAAAAAAAGTTCATTGTTACACTAGGAAAAGAATGGCTACTTTTATTTTCATTAGTAGTAAATTGTGAATATTTGTAATCAAAGCTGAGATTATCTAAATAGGCCAAAGAGAATGTTTAAATATCCCTCAATATTATTAAAAATTAAAAAAAATAACTTCTGGACTCATAATGGGATTAAAAATCGCGATTTTTCTTTTTTTCTTTTTGGTGTTTATTAATTTTATTGTAATTATCCAAAAAAAAAAAAAAAAACTATAAAAGATGCTAGCCTTATGTTCAATTAAAAAAAAGCCGCTATTTTTCACGATGTAATTAACGAGCAATTGTATTCCGTACTTTATCTAGAGCAATAAAATACCTAGTACCCTGTTGTTTACAGCGAAATAACAAGACGAGTAAAAAATTCATTTGCCGCCACAATATAATCCACAAAGCTCAGTCGGTACCACGAGTAGTAATGTCTAGCAATCTGTATTAAACCTTCGAGCCTAAAACCAACCATACATCAAGGCTGCAACTTGCTTGCAGCTACAGCACACATATAAGCGACGAAGAGGAGGAGGGGGACGTCTCTCCTAACCTCCCCCTGAATTCCATCCACCCCCTCACTATCCACTGACCACACAGACCGTGTTCACAGTTTCTTATCTCGGTGTCCATTATTTCGTGATAGAACGTCTACAACAATGCCTTTGCGAAGAAGGAAGCCGATGTTTCAAGCCTTGAGGGAACTTTTATAAACTTCGGGGATATATATCTACGTATGGGATGCCTCTTGGTGTATATATATACAGATAGATACACACGTAAAGAAATGGGGAATATTTTTATCCGTGGACAGGTATTTTGTCATCCAGTTTATCCATCACTAAAACTGGACGTCATATCTCTGTCCTCGATCGAGGTTCTATTTAGGTAGCTTGACACATAACGGACCAGAAGAAAAATTATCTACAGTTTAAAGATGATGGTCAGCTTGCCTTGCGTTATTTTTTTTAAGAGTTGGGGATGATGATAGGTAATAGAGAAATGATGGAAATTCAGTGCCTCCATCATTTTTTATTTGAGCTCAATCGATATCTTTCATAGAGTGATAATTCAACTTTTTGTTGATTTTTAAATTTTATTCGATTTGCCCTTATCTCACTTTCACTCTAATTGTTCATATAGACTTGGTGCGAAATTTATATGCATATGAAGATTGTATGCAGCTTTTGTTGTGTGCTTTAAAACTATAATTTTATGTAGACATCCTAAAATCATTTGTACACAATTGAAGTATTTATCTATAAAACGATAAGATACATAATTTCATTACCTATTTTTTATGATCTAGAGATTTGGGCCATGTTCAGAATTCAAAAAAAAAGCCTCGTTTTTTTTATATATATTTTAATCATTTTAAAACAAAAACTGCCAAAGCATATAATTTTTTTTAATTTATCGCAAAGATTTTATCAAAGTGTTATCTATGTATATATTTAGTTTTGATATCAATATATAGTACATTACGGTCGAGTCTTGATAACTCGAAGTATCAAGGGGCCGACTAAAAGCTTCGAGTTGTTGAGAGTTTCAATTTATAGGAAGTTCTAATAGCCTTCTCAAGACTTTGGAACCCGATAAAAATTTCGAGATAAATTCATATTCGAGTTATAAGTCTTCGAGTTATTCAGACTAGACAGTATTTGAATTTTATTAGTAATAAATTGCCTGATAGATTATTGAATTCTGTAGCATTTCAGCTTAAGCAAAACTGAAATCACTTGCTATTTTAGAAAATCCTCGTAAGAGAAACCATATCATATTGGTGCCCGGTTAGTATGATGTTTTTTGGATAAATGCAAATTTTGTTTCTGCTATCAACTACAAAATCATGCCAGCTTCTGTGAATGTTAGTCGAAATATTTTCTCAGAGGTATTAAAAACGCATCTCCCAACAAATATCATTCAAATTATTCCAAAACACTGCGATATTAGCAGCCCGCAAAACTCCTAGACAGAGCCATATTCACACATAAAACACTTTTATTATTGTACCCTCGAAATTTTGCTATCGAATTGCAGCCGTTATTTGAGGCAGGAGAAGCAGGCTATCTCTGCTGCTACTCCGTCCTTGCGCGTGCTTGCTACTACTATCTTGTGCCCACAGAACTAACGTCGTTAAATTTGTATTAAAAGGAAAAAGGAGGGGAAAACGATAGGACGATAGCGAAAAATTGACGGTTTTAAAACTGATATTTCCAAACGTATAAAACGTACGTTCGTTAGTACGCCGCGATGTGTGGCATTCCGATATTTCGATTTGATATCAGCGGTCGCACCTGCAGCCTTGATCGTTAGGTTCGAAGTGTTCGAACACTCCTGGCTATAATTATCGGACTAATGCTGAGTAATTAGTAAAATGGGTGGCTGGTTGGTGGGCGGTGGCGGGCTGTTTAATTGAAATGGCAATGATTGTTAGTTCGTCTCTTTCTCTCTCTCTCTGTCGCGTGCTGTGAGTGTGTCTGCGGGAGGTTTTGGACGGAGAGAGATTTGGGGAGTTGTGGTGAAATGGGATGGAACTTATCGGGTTATATCGATGATAAAAGATTGATTTCTGGTGGTAATGGAATGGTGTGTTCGGGGGCTAGTGTGGTATCGTAAAAATTAGTTATTGTGAGCTGTTTTGATTGCTTTGTGTAATCAGGAATCAAATATAATTTTGCTGTGAGGGATGCACTGTCTACTCGTTGCATGAAACCAGAAACTGCACTTTATGTCGGTGTTGTGTTTTTAGTCAGTTGTTTTAATTCCAAATTAAAATAAATGTATCTAGCAGTATGTATATTATGCATTAAAGAGCAGTGCACTGTATGTTCATTATATTTAACCGGATTTTTTTTTAATATTTATATGTGTACGTGAAAAGGAAGCTCGATTTATGCCGATATTGTATTTTCAGATAGTTACTTAACTCACATAAAATATTTTTATACCAAGCAGAATGAGTATTATATATAAAAAACCACTACACTATCTGTCCATTGTATTATGAAAAAAAAAATAGTAATTTTCATATGTACTTGAAGAAGAAGCTTCACTTTTGTACGTCGTTGTTTTGACATTAATATATCTGTTGCAGTTTCTCTTACTTTTTTCTGTTTAAAGAAATGTATTAATATCACGGATAAAACAGGACCGGTGTGAGTATTACAGTTTGTTCACTATTTTATTTCAGAAAATATTTAACATTTAAACTTGACAAAGCGTGCGTATGCATTAAATTGCATTCAAATCTTTCGGAGGTGCAAAAAATCGTTTTCCTCAATGCAACAAAATGGAGTTCGAGAGAAAAATATAGGCCAATTTCTCAAAATGAAGGCATAACAAGTTCGAGTGAGTTGCTTGTCAGAAAAGATATAAAAGTTGCAGACGCTATGCACGATATTGATTCCTATAATACTGCCTTGAAATGGCGATTTCAAGGCAGCATTTGCACAGATTATGCTCAAATGATACCTTTCAAAATTAATACAGCAGAGTAATACAGACCCAGAATTTCTGAGAGCAAAGGCCTGTTCTTGTTAGCTTTGTCAGTTTGGTCGCCGGGCCCATCTGTCCCTTAAACTCATACTACTACGATTCCCCGATGCCGAGGCCCCCCCTCCCCTCCTCTGTTCCCAACTATATGGCCTCCCATCGATCCTGTACAGATTGTTTGACTCTAGAATACATTTTTTAAGCTAATGAAATTTATGGCGCTGCAGTTTCATTATATTAGTTTAGAGCTTCAATGCCAATGAGAAGCCAAGTCAGCCTAGCCGAAAATTAGAGTAGGAATTAGAGATGAGCCGGTCTCGGCCCGAGCCCGAAAGCCCGAGTCCGAGCCCGAGCCCGAGACGGACTCGGGCTCTTTAACTTCAAGCAGCTTGCGGGCTCGGGCTCGATCTCATATTAAGATAGTCAGTTTTTATACAAATACAACGTTCAAGGAATAAAATATTGGGTATTTAAAGAGCGTGAGAAAAGTTTTTCTTAATGGCAGAATTGCTTTGTTCAGGAAGAGTTTCAGAGAAATGACATCTATCACCTTATCTCCCACTCCCATACATCGTTTCTCAGCTTCCGCACATCGGAAAAAAATTAAAATAATAATAATAATAATAATAATTCAAAAAGATAGCATCTACTTATAATATATTTGCAATTGCTATTACGATAAACCATATGGCAGTGCATCCCAAGTGGAAATTAAAAATATATATGGGTGATTCTACAAAAACGGGAATATTTCTAACATGTAGATTTCAAAAAATTAATTTAAAATTAAAAATCTGAAAAAAATCAGCAAAGCACTTCATAAGTTACATAATTAAAATAGAATATCAGCAGAGCTTAAATGTTTGTATTTTATTGTATGTTTGGATTTTTATTTTTTTGAAGGCATATGTGAATGATAAAAAGGGCATGTGGATGACACAATGGGTATGTGAATATAACACAGTAAGTATGTGAATAACACAAACACAATAGGTATATTAATGAAATTTTTTAACCAGTAAACTCTTAGACATAATTTTTAAACATTGTACTGTCATAGTTTGGCTTTTGATTCATCCACCCGTCTTATATTGGGGCATGTGAATGACAATAGAAAAAGGGCATGTGAATGACAAATCACAAGTTATTCTGTTCTCCAAAAGTCATATCTGAATATTTTTCGGCTTCACTTCGAATTAGAACCCACAAATGTAAGCCTTAGGATTATTCATTATCAAAATTTATTTACATGTACATTTTACATGCATTCTGTGGGGCATGTTAATGACAAAGATAAAAAACACTTGCCTTGAAAGTTGAGTTTAGCTTGCTTTTTATCAAAAAGTAATTGCAGAACAGCAAAATTAATCCTCAGCCAGGAATAACAAAGTTCCATGCTTTATTTTAAGATGTGTTGCCAGATTTTGAAATAAAACATTTCAGAGAAACATATCTATACTTTTTAGACATGTGGATGACTGATAATCGCTGGGACAAAGTTTATATTAACTTTTAGAGATATTATTTTCATATTATTTTGCTTTTTTTGTGATTTACATCTTGCTCACATTCATATTTATAAATAAAAAACTCTTGAGAAAAAAATCACTTTTTTTTTAAAATCTATATTCTATTGATTGTGAAAATTGTACCTATGGGACAGGGCATGTGGATGACATTTCAATCGAATATCCTTTTTTTTTAAATGAATAATAATTAAATATTGACATTGTTGATAACGAAAATTATAGAACAAAAGACGCATAAAAATATTCCCAAAATAGTTTTTTATTAAATTAAAAACAAAAAGAGAAATCAGTATGGAACACAAATTTGCCCATTTTTGTAGAATCACCCATATACTGATGTTTGATACACTCGGGCTCGGGCCGGGTCGGGCTCAAGACAAGACAATATCACTCGGGCTCGGGCGGGCTCGGATTAAAAACTCTCGGGCTCGGGCCTTCAAAAGTGAGCCCGAACTCGTCTCTAGTAGGAATCGAAGTAGTATACTTTTTATAAATATTTAAAAGGAGTGTGTCGCGCCAATCAAATATATATAACAAGAGACCCGCCTTGGCTCTCGAAGCCCTTTAGAACCTACTACGTTACAATTTTGCTTGGTTGCATCAATTCTACTTGTGATTTGCTATATTTACATTGAATAGATGTAGAACATTTACGGGTCAGTTTGATATAAAAAGGCATATAAAAATAATTAATTTCCAAAACTTTTAGATGTAATCTTTAAGACTTACTTGTAGAAGGTTAAAACCTTGTCATAAAAAATAAAAAAGGTATGAAGAAATAATATCAACTGGCGTGTCACTATATATGGTTTTTTTTCATCTAGTGGGATATCATACTAAATAAATTTTCGGTCGAAGCTTCCTCAGTGGTTAGCTCGAGTGATGTAAGTTGGAATACATAGTCTCAGTCTATGGTTCTTCTATTGAATCACGTGAACAATAGTACAGAGGAAGATATACATGGACATGCAATAGTGATAGTGAATGCAACTGAAAAGACAGATTTCACTTTTAAACAAAAGATCCCGAGCGCAGCCCGAGATGGATCCGAGATAACACGAATTCGTCCGAAGGCTTCCGATCGTAATGACTGAAGAGAGAGAAAGAGAGAAGGGGCTTATCTCGGGCGAATCTCTTACTCATTTCCGAATCGGTCCCATTATATTTCCAAAAGATGAGATATCTTTCTTTTCCAAAACTGTTTCTCTCTCTCTCTCATTCGTTCCCTCTTTTACTCTTTCTGTCTCTCTTTTGATTCAATGATACAAGTGCTGTGTTAAAAAGGGGGCACTACTAACCATTATCAGTTTTACTGTCGCTCTGGAATAAAAATGAATGGAAAAAATGGGAAAAGAACTGTCGAATGGGCAAAACTCGTAGTGATGTTATCAGAAATTAGTTTTTTTATACACGTACACATTTTTTTCTGGGGATTCATTCACATTTGTCACTTTTGTGCTCTTCAGTAATATATTTTTTTTAAACTCCCTCAACATTCCTAGCTCGTTTCTGTGGAATTTTTAAAGAGTCATTGTGTTTTTATATTGCTGATTTTAGAGTTTTATCGCTTGTTTGCAAGAGGGGGGAAATATTTTTTTTTACCACGTACTTATATGCACATTCTCTTTTTTCTAATGAGACGAAATTGGAAGATGATGTATAAAAAAATAAAAGAGTGCAATCATTACTTTTTTTATATTACTGCTGTTTTTTGTGCAGTACGGTTTTTTTTTCGTGCTTGGAGATAAGCGAGCATTGATGAAGTGCAAAGGAGCGCGATGGAGATGATGAGCACGATTAATTATTGGTCACGTGATCATTTAAAATTTGGACATCTCCCGGTGTTGCCATTAATTTTTGAAAGTGCTGATACTCATTTCGTTCCGATTATCAGAATGAATCATCTGCACTTTTCCGGGGGTTTTAATTGAAGTGCTGACAAGGAATTTCAAATAATTACTAATTATGATTAAAATAAAAAAGAGAAATAAAATGCAAGGGAAAGGAGAACTTACTCGAACTCACGTTTGGCTTTTGACACATGATTTTGAAATGAAAAGAATAAATGCATGAAGTTAGAAACAGAGAATTAATTGTGTAAGCTCTTTTTTTTTTACATTTTAGTTTTTTTAACTTTGCTTTGATTTGACAGTCAACTTAAAGAACGAATAACAAAACTTGAATGTCAACAAGTGAAATACATAGTGATAAATTGTTTTGTTGCAACAATTAAATAAGTCTAGTATTGCGTAACATTGTTAGGATAGGAATCATTCTTTCGATTTTAATTCTTTTCAAATTGTCCAAAAATGCCCCAACCCATCAGATCTTGATTTTCTGGAATCCTTTCACATTTTGAAAAACAGTTCTAAATTAGTTAACGATTTAAATACTATTCCTTACTTTTCTGCTGTTTGGCGTCCGTTTGTATAAATTATATTTGTCTGCCTTTTGACTTTTCGTGTCGCTTATCTTTGCATTAATTAATTAATTAACCTTTTCAATTTTTTGCACACATTTTTGACTCATTTCATTTCATTTTCTTTCATACTGTTTTCTTTCTGATGTTTTTCGTGTGTTAAAATTGCTTCGGTACATAAGTTTCCTATTTGTAAATTTATTGCGGTTTTTAAGTGGTTTCATTAATTTGACAATGTTTATTATCTTTCGGATTTTTTGGAAATTTATTTCTTAACGGTTTTTTCTTGATGGTTTCATGTAATAAATTTCGGTCCAAGTATTTGTCTTGTTTGTTTTGTTAATATCCAGTTTTAGCTATTTATACTGTCTTTTTTTCCTCCGTATTCTTGTTATCGGATGATTCTTCATCCTAAAGCTCACACTTCTTGCATTGAAAAAGGGGTTCCTTGTAGCCCCGAAACACGTGTCTGCAGTATCTCTGCTTATTTGTGCCTCCTTAACGTTGTATTTTTCTCTACATAGTGATAAATATTTTGTTAAAAAAATAAATAAATAAAAGAAAAATAAATGGAGATGGAAGATATAGTAAAATATATTTCCTTTACCTGTATTCAAACCATCTCTCTTAATTTAATTTTCGGGAAAATAGGGATGAATTAACCCATTAATGCCTAGCGTCCCTTTTTAGGGGCGGTCCAAAAAGGGGTCTGAATTTCCCCAAAATGAACACTTCAACCAAATAATAGTGTTCAATTAGTACCTTGATATCGTTTTAGTTCGTTGTTAACAGATTGCAGCACATAACCATTGTTAAGGTTGTTTTGTAGCAGTTTTAATATGACTTTTATCAAAAATGACATCGTTCACAATCTCAAGAAAAAAAGCTAAGTTTTCAAAGTTATTCCCAGCTTCCCAGTTTGTGATAATTGCGGATTTTATTTCTTCTTATGAAATGTCTTTTTAAATGTTATATCGTAAGCAGAAAAAAATTTTAGTAAAAAAAGTATGTACCCTCTGGGGTCTATCATAACTTTTAAGGGACGAGTTTTCTTTCCTTAATAAAATTATTTTTTTACATAATATTTTTTTTATTATTTTTCCTGTCCATTAAACACTGTTTGTAACGAGTATAAAAAATATTTTTGGGGTGAGTTGGAAAATGTACTTGTGAAATTAGTTTTATACTTTCAACAGAGAAGATTGTAAAATCAAAAGAAAATTAATATTTATTGAACCGGATAGAATGCCCTTTCAATCACTGGAAATTCTGAAATTACCACCTTTAATTGTATTAATTCAGCATTTTATGTCTGAAAAGTACGATATTAAAAGAAGCCGAGCAACTTTTTCGTAAAAAGAGGAGTATAATATTCAACTAGAATTAATACATTAATCGCAATAAATCAAAACGAAATAAATTATGTTATTCTTTATTTTCATTTTGCATCAGTTTCGAAGTTCAGTTTGGCTGAATTTTTTGTTTTATTTTCTTACTCATGGTAGTCATGGATTCGGAAATTTTTTGTGGCGTAAAAAAAAGTTGTAGTCGACTTTCTTTTACGAATCTACAAGTAATAAACATACATTCAGGATTTTAAGGCACTAGTTGTTATTCCATCCTACATTTTGGTCTAAATTTTTATTTCATACGCAACATCTAAATGTTTGTTTGTTTTTTACTTTCTTCTATATCTAATATATAGAAGAAAGTATTGGATTTGTGAAAATTTTTCGAATGTCGAATTTTGACGGATTTGCACGTTTTGAGGTGCGTTGAGTCCATTTTGATCATTTTTGGAAAATGTCTGTCTGTGTGTCTGTATGAGTGTGTTATTACGAGGTTTTTACAGGGTTATTACGATAATTGGGAAATTGGAGCTGTTTCCAATTATTCGGGCGAGTACGTATTTTATTTTGTAACCGGAATTCATAGGATAGATATCAAGTTTCGTGACGGCCACGACAGCTAGTTTCCTATTCTATTAAGTTCAGACTTTTTTTTAATTTTAATTTGATTTGTTATTTAAAGGGGTATTTATACTGCTTTAAGGATAAAAAATTAAAATATATATTCGTTAAATTAAGTATTTAACTTTTTCACTATAACATACGTAGATTTTAATAGGAGAATGAACGTCAAAAATTCAGTTGAACAATCTAAAGCAAATAGCAAGAAAGAGGACGGGAGAAATAAACCTTTAGTTTGTGACTTTCGTAGTGATAGTTGTTACTAAATTTCTTTTAGCTATTTATGTAGGTTTAGTTTTATTTACTTGTGATTATTTTGTAGTGATGGTTGAAGTTAATTTATTTTTGTTGCGCTTATCGTAATGGTTAAAAAGTAATTTATTTTTAATGCTTTGTAGTAGCAATGATTCGTAGATCGAGGTTTTATTTTTGTTTCTTTTGTAGTGATGGTTGAGGTTTAATTTTATTTTAGTATTTTAGTGTCGTAGTGATGATGGACATTAAAAAGTGTTTGTCAACTTTTGTATTGTTGTTTAAGGTTTAGTTCTTTTTTTACTACATTTTTAGTGGTGCTTGATGGTTGAGGTTTAATTTTTTTACTTTCCATTAAAATATGTTTGGCCTCTCAAAGTTTCCTTGGATTGTTTGCTTTAAAAAAGTGTTTCATAATGTCGTTAACATTATGCATAAAAAATTTTCAGGTGAGAGTTTAAAAAAGAGGTTTTTTTTTTTTTATATATAAATATTTCAAGGATAAAAGAATGGAAGCCCAAGTTCATAATAACAGTGAACCAAGAGGTAAAAGTAAGTTATAAAAGTAGAAATGTTCAACCATTGTCAAAGTTTCACAAAATTTTACTCATTTCAATTAAGATTAACTTTTCAGCATATTATATATCAGAATTAGAGAATGATAGTGATGTAAAGAGTGATAGTGAGCTATTGATGGAACTAGAAGCAACTGTAAAAATTTCTATACAGTGATTGGGTTTTCAAATTATTTGTTTAATATCCCATTTTATTTATTTATTTATTTATTTTTGGCTAAGACATTAAAAAAGTGTTTGTAAATTAGTTTTAAACATAAGAGAATATGCTAAACATAAAAGAGGCTTTGAACTGTTTAGTTTATATTCTATGCGTTTTGTGTTAGAATGAACCTGTTAAGTTAAATGCAATAGTGTTAATGTGATGGATAAAATTAAATTTGCAAGACGAAATTAATTTATAGATACTGTAGGCTGGTTTTTTCTTCTTTCTTTCTTTTTCCAAGATAGCTAAAAGATTTTTATTAATATATTTCAAAATTCCAGAAAACACCATAAATACGACAAACAACGTCTTCCCAAAACGAAACGTTTAGATTCAGTGGTAATGTAAAAAGATGAGTGGAAAATAATATTTTCCGACCAAAAAATAACGCATTAATGCATTTATTTCTTGAAGGAGCAAAGCAAGACTTGCAAAAACTGCACTCGTTAAATATGAGGATTGAGAAGTCCTGCATTTCAGTCGCTCAGCAGTTACCATAGTTTAAAAGTGAAGGGAATATTTTTCTTTCCCCCTCAGCATCATATTTAAATATTTGAGGTGGAGATAACTGATGCCTCCATCTGTCGGAGATCAAGACAGCTATTTTTCTTCCGTTAAGTTTAATATAAGTCGCCTTTTAACAAATGATCATTATTTTCATGGCGTTTGACAACAGTGAGTGCCAAAAGGATGCGTCTGCAGTAAAACAAAAAGTTTATAAAAACAGTGCTGAAAGGGTTTCAATGAAATGCAGTTTACATCATTACTTTTCAAAAATAACAGTTTTAGTCAGAAAAATTTATCATTATTGAGAAACAGTTGTTAGTTAAAGATTGTTTGATGAGAATTTAGTGTGCATAAATTTCTGTTTTTCCACTTAAGGATCAAATATCGCTCGTCAAGTATCACAAATCAATCACAAGGATCAAATGCATTACACTCATTTGCAGTGTCGCCAAAAAACGCGCAGCAGAAAGTAACTCCTAAGATTGCGAAAAAAATCGTTAGCCAGTTTAAGATACAAAGTGACCCTCTAAGAGCATAACAACTCCTTTATTGCTGTAAACTCTTTCCTTTTAATAAATAAAAGTGCGAATAAGGAAGGCGTAGGAAAGTGATTTTAAAGGTTATCGAAAGAGCTATGCATTTCTTGATGGCCGCTTTATAAAGTAAAGGGAGAAAGATATATCATTTGGAAAGAAAAAAGGAAAAGCAAAAAGATTCAATCACTATCTAAGGTTAAAAGTGACACTGAGGGATGACGTCATAAGAAGTGTCAACTTCGAGGTCTAATCGGTAGGTCCGACTTCTCCTTTCCATTAGCCTATCAGAACCACAGAAATTCCGACACCCTCGCTATCTATTTTTTTTATTATTATTATCATTATTTTTTTATAGCATTTTTCTCCACTGTACGACTTAACTCGCAGATACGACGAAAATAAGTCGCAAAAAATGGGGATGTGGCAGACGACTTTTAAGGTGGCAAGAGGGGGCGGGGGCGAACGAGACTTAGAAGCATCCATCCAGAAGGTGGGGGTGGAAGGAAATCCTTGGAAGAGGAAGTGTGAGGAGTGTGCGAGAGAGAGAGGGTAGATTAACATTAATCATATCTGGGTCATACGAAGTGCATTTTAAGCCGGAGCTGTTGGAGTGATAGCGAGGTCGATTAGATAAGGGAGCTCCCCCAAAATGGATTGGGTTTTATATGCGACTAAAAATTTTCGCCGGCCTCTGATGAAATATGATCCGTAAGGTTTGACGGAATAAGAGCCGATTGGAAGGTGGGGTAAAGTGGGATGAGTCTGATTCCCTGATTTTTTTTTTTTGCCTGATCTTTGATCAGGGTGACTTGGAGGAAACCAGTCCTGGATTATCCTTGAAGCATCATTTGAAAAAGCAGAGTGGAATATTGCGAATCAAACACGTAATTTTGGTTATAACTTATGAAGTAAACAGAAGAATTACAAAAGTTCACGTTTGAATAGGATGACCGGTTTACCCGGGAAGCTGGTCACTTGACGGTTAGTGATGTCAGTAGTATTGACTGGGTGTGCAGATTTCTGTCACTCTGATGAAAGCTTTGACGGAACAATTGCTAATTGGAAGGTGGATAAAGTGGGATGCGAATGATTCCCTGATTTTTTTTTTTTTTTGCTTGATCTTTGATCAGAGCGACATCTGGGAAACCAGTCCTGGATTATCCGTGAAGCATCACTTGAAAAAGCAAAGTGGAACATTGCGAATCGAGTACATAATTTTGCTTATGACTAATGAAGTAAACAGAAAAATTACAAAAGTCCACGTTTGAATAGGATGACCGGTTAACCCGGGCAGTTGGTCACACGACGGTTAGAGATGTCAGTATTTAGTGACTGGTTGTTCAGATTTCTGTTACTTTGTTGAAAGTTTTTGGTGAAGTAACGGTTGTTTTAGCAAACTATTGCATGTGGACAATCTTTTAGAATTTTAGTTAATCTTCTGACGATTGACTGGGGAAAAATGCCTCATAATCTTATCAGCAAACCTAGTATTACGCTTATTTTGGGAACGACAGGCCAATCAAACGGTGAAGCTATTAGAACAACTTCAGATACCCCTGTGTAACCGGTGGCTCTCTCAGAACACTTTTGTTTACTGTCTATTGAGCCAAGATTTAACGATTGTCTTATATGAATGCAACCAACATATTCACCACATTTTAACAAACTGAAAACACAACAATGCTGTAAACCTTTAAAAAAAACTATTGATATCTTAATTGTTTGATTCCTAAAGGAAAACAAATGCTCCAGTCGCGCAAAGTCGTTTATCAATGTATCATCTCTTGTGATTAAATTGGCGTTAAAAACTTATAAATCAAGATTTCCAAAACACTATGTGTAATTGTGGAACGTATATTACTGTAAGTGGGAGAGATCTATCCCATTATCACAATTGGGATCTATATCTTTTAACTTAGAATTAGTGTAATAGTAGAGAGAATATTCCCCTATGAAACCACTACAAACGCTAACCTTAGAACTGTCCATTTCTCCATTATCACGCGTGTCAGGTACTCACTTTACACTAAGTGTGATAGCTCATTGGAGATCAACGGTTGTGATTCATTTAAGTATATTAATATGAAGTTCATTTTGTGGTGCACAAACAAACCCTTTTAAAGCAAAAATTAACATTGCAAGTCTTCTTAAATTCACCAGCTCGAAGGATTGTAATTTGGTAATCAAACAAATTAAGATTAAACAGAAAGGAAAAGGTTAAACAGAAAGACAAACAAACTCAGACACATTTTGTTTCCTCAGAAGCTCACTTTGAAAATTTCAATTTTTTAGTTTTTATTTCAGTTTTTTTTTTCTTCTTAATTTTAACTGCATATTCTTGTGCAATATACAATTATGTCCTATTTCATGTCAATAATGATTAAATAAAGACATCGGTTTTTACCTAAATACAAAACTTATAATCTTCAAAGTACGCTTATATACTTTCTACACTATGAGAAATAAAATTATTTTTTGATAACTGGATATTTTTCCAGATTCAGTTGAGTCAACTACTTGAGTCAAATTGTTGATTTATGTTAGCTTAGATATATTATAAAACTAACTGCAGTCAAGCCCGCTTATTGAAATAGCTATTTTGGCAAGGAAAAATTTTTCTAATGAGCGAAGCATTCCAATATCCAGGATCAAATTTAAAATGTACAGCGATTTAGTACATTGAAAATGTGTTTAATTGAGCGAGATATTCTTTTAACAGATATTACTATAAGCGGGCTCGATTTTGTTATATTTACTTATTGCAGTGTCTAAATAATTACCTTGAAAAATACGAGTCTTTTTTCCCATGTGGTTTTGGCTAGAAGCGAGTAATATTTATTGAAAATTAGAATAATACTTAAATTTATAACTTTTAGTTTAAAACTATTTTGAGAAACTACAAAGTCTATCACTTCTTTGTGTACGATTTTAACTAAAATAATATGCTAGTAACTAGGAGAAAAAGTCTCAAAAAATGTCCCATTTTTTCTCTAAGGCCCTTTCCTAACTTGTACCGCTTTCGCTTCAAGCTCTTATGAATTATGCGTGCTCAGAAAAAATGTGATAGGATACGGATATTAAAAAGCGTGATTTTCAGCTCTGGTGTCAGCCTCCAGTCGACCCTAGTGGCCGATAAGGTGGACACATTTATTTATTTAATGTATATTTATTTTTATTTGTATCTATATTTTATATTTCAAGTTAGTGGTTTTTATACCCAATTCATATCAATATCGATAAGGTCATATAAGATCCTTAATTGTTTTATAATACAACTTCTCAAGTAAATAAAAGTATTCTTTATCCGAGAATGTAATTTTTTTATAAAAAGTTTTAAGTTTTAATAATAATCAGATATTTTGATCAAAATAGATTACAAAAAGATCTAATTGTTTTTTTTTTTAATATTTGTTTCCTATAAATAACATAGCTGTGTTTAAGGTATACTACTTAGTTTATTTTTCTCAATTTAATCTGTTTAGGAAAAACTGTATTTTTCGACAGAATATACATAATTATAAGAATACTTTAAAACTTTCTCTTTGCCATTAACATTTTATATGGATTCAAACTGATGGATGAAATTACTGTAACTACAATTTCGCATTTAGTATCTATAGTATCTAATTCAGTTTTCAGTTTAAAAATTTTCTCAGTGCAGATTATTAAATATTCTTTTTAAATGTTTCCTTCTAAGCACTTTTACTTTTTCTGCAGCTTTTCTTAATATTTTGATAGCTTATATGATAGTACTAAAACACTTCTTAAAATCTTGCTTTACATTTTTCTTTATTTCAGTGATGTTATCCTAATTTTGTTTTGTTGCTCTTTGTAGCTTTTTGGTAGTTTGTCTAGTAAATATTTAGTTAAGGCTTTTACGTCAATTTTCAGCTTAGGATTTGCTTCTCAAAAATAAGTGAAGTTCACAATAAAATTTTTATTTTTTCTTAGTTGTTGTTATTAGATATATTTTCTATAACAACTGGTCACATTCGACACTTTGTTACTTCGGTTTACTAAAATTTTGTAATTTGATGTAAAAATATATTCTAATTGTGCTATGTTATCTAACTCCTTTAATTTGAAGTCGGAATAATTCATACTTTATCAGTAAGCTGGATAGATTTCAAAAGAATTTTGTGAGCAACAAACATATTACATTATGCTATAAATGCGCTGTAAAAAATATGCATTTTTCTTGGAAGCATTTATTTTGCTTTTCTATTGTTGCAAAGGCATTAATGCCCACTGTAGTCTAAATTGCTATATTTAATATTTAACCTTTTCAGTCCTAAGGTGAAGGTACACATATGTGTACCTTCAATCTCTGATTATAGCATTTATGTTTCATCAATCCCAAATTTTTTATTCTATCTATTATTCAGACCTAACAAAAGTTCACAAACTTGAAATTCATGTTTAAAAAATTCAGGACTGGAGAAGATAAGAGCGGATTTATTTATAGACGTTTCAAAAACTCAATTGTCATCATTATTATGCTAAAATTTTGAAGCAAATTTTAGAAATAGATTCAGTATATATCACTGATCAATTTAAAAATTTTAAATGCTTCAACAAATGATTTCATAGATATCTATAAAAATATTGTTTCTTGACATAGAAAGGAATAAAGCCATTGGTCCTGTGTGGCAACTGCAAGGGAAAAAAAAAAAAGATCATCACATTTGATGGAGGTGTCTGTAGATGAAGATAAGAGACGTAATGGTCAGAAAAGCTGAGAACATAATTGGGCCCTACTGGCTTTTTGGTGAATCCTTGTGGTCAGAAAGAGAGAGGGAGAATAGAAAAAATAGAAAGAAAAAAAAGAATAAGACATTTCTATCTTCTAAGTCTCTATCGGTGTTGTGTACTAGATATCTTTCATTTTCTGGCTCCTAGGGGCTTTTTTCTTTATTTTTTTCCAATTATTCTTTATCTTGCTGGGGTAGATAAAGAATTTTTGTGAAAACGAACATTGGGCTTTCACTAACTAGTTTCATTTTTATGTGAAGAAATATTCTTTGCCTCATCTAGATATTACTTCAGTAATTACAGATAAAGATGTAGTTAGACGTGTTTCATTTTAGGATAGTCCATGCAAGAGATTTGCTCTATTCTAGGTTCAATCAACAAATACTTTTTTAATGGTGACGTTTGTTTTTCGAGAGAAATAATTTTATTAAGGCAAATTTCTACAAATAGCTTAATAGACCGCATAAAAAGAAGGTATAGTAGCACTAATGAGGTTTTAAAAATGCAAAAAAAAAAAAATCAATCTCCATACACTTAGAAAACAAAAGCGTTTGGCCCAGAACTTGCTTCTGTGGCTATCCCATATCCAGAACGTCGTTTATCCCCCACAGCTTTGAAGTTAGGTAAAAAAAAATACTTCTGACCCTAGAGACAGATATCTCAGAGCCTTTTTTTTTCTTTTTAAATTTTGTTTTATTTTAAAATAAAATGCTACTGTTTTAAAAATAATTAACTCCCCACATTAAATTTCCCAAACAGTTCCTAACAAGGGGGAGAAAGAGCCAACCCTTCAACATTTTATCTCATTCGAAAGAGATATTTTTTTTTACAGAAGAGGATGAAATTTCCAGTTTTCTCAATTAGTTGTAACATGAGCTATAAGTAGTTTTGATTTAGTGAAAATCTTCGGCTAAACTCACTTAAAGCACGGCGCTATAGATCAAAATGTCACCAGAGACCACTAATATACACTGAAGTGACAAAAGTCATGGGATAGCAATATGCAAATTTTCAGATGGCAGTAGCATCGCATAGAACAGGTATAAATGCGCAGTGCTTTTACAGAGCTTTCATTTCTGTTCAAGTTATTCATGTGAAGAGGTTTTAACGTGATGATGACCGCACGACGTGAATTAACAGACTTTGAACGCGGAATGTTAGTTGGAGCTAGACGCATGGGTCATGCCATTTCGGAAATCGTTAGAGAATTCAACATTCCCAGATCCACTGTGTCAAGAGTGTGCCGAGAGTATGAAATTTCAGGCATAACATCCCACCATGGACAGCGCAGTGGTCGACCGCCTGCACTTAAAGATCGAGACCGGCGACGTCTGCAAAGAGTCGTAAATTCTAACAGACAAGCAACACTGCGTCAAATCACCGTAGAAATCAATGTGGGACGTACAATGGACGTGTCTGCTAGAACTGTGCGGAGAAATTTGGATTTCTTGGGCTATTCCAGCAGAAGACCGACTCGAGTGCCTTTACTGACAGAACGACATCGCTTGCAGCGACTCTCGTGGGCACGTGAGCATATCGGTTGGTCCCTAGATGAATGGAAAACCGTGGCCTGGTCCGATGAGTCACGATTTCAGCTGGTAAGAGCCGATGGTAGGGTTCGAGTGTGGCGCAGACCCCACGAAGCCATGGACCCAAACTGTCAGCAAGGCACTGTTCAAGCTGGTGGTGGCTCCGTAATGGTGTGGGCTGTTTTTCATGGCATGGACTTGGTCCTCTAGTGCGACTGGACCGAACATTGACTGGAAATGCTTATGTGCAGCTACTTGGAGATCACTTGCAGCCATTCATGGACTTCATGTACCCAAACAACGATGGGGTTTTTATGGATGACAATGCGCCATGTCACCGGGCCACAACTGTTCGCAATTGGTTTGAAGAAAATTCTGGACAATTCCAACGAATGATTTGGCCACCTAGATCGCCCGACATGAATCCCATTGAGCATTTATGGGACACCATCGAGAGGTCTGTTCGTGCCCAAAATCCTGCCCCATCAACGCTTTCACAATTATGGACGTCTATCGAGACAGCATGGCTCAATATTCCTGCAGAAGACTTCCAACGACTTGTTGAGTCCATGCCACGTCGAGTTGTTGCACTTCGCCGGGCAAAAGGAGGGCCGACACGATATTAAGAGGTATCCCATGACTTTTGTCACTTCAGTGTAGAAACAGCCGTTTAAGTGCTGCAACCGACGGATTTGCTATGCTCTGAACACCTTTTCTCTCCTAGCACTTACATCCTTGAAGTTTGATTAAAAATTAATTTGTCCCTCTTGGTCGAAACGTTTTTTCCCCTTTCATTTTAGTATAATAAGCCTTTCCTTTTTTTTCTGAGTGAGAGTGGGATTTTCATTTTGTTTTTTATTACTATGAGTTATTTAGTTACATGTTTAATTGAAGAGGAAGTAAGATTTTCATTTGTTTTCAATGGTAACACGTACTGTAATAAAATTCTTCCTAGTAGACGATTTCTCTCTTCGCGAACCGAATAAGATTGAAGACAAATCTTCGGGGATTATTGAACTCCAGTGAGCAGAGGAAGGAGCCTTCTAGTAACCCCCCCCCCTCAAAACTACCACAAAATGGACCCAGAATCAAACGAAAGCTTTAGGGAATTATAATTAAAGTTTAGCAATGTCATCAGGTGAAGTATTGCTAACTCAACGAATTGCGTTTTGAAACGAGTGCCTGCTGCGATGCAAGTCGAAGGTTTTTTTTGTGCTTCTTTTCACTCGCTGAAGCCAAAACAGGCTCGAATTTCTATTAATCTGTCAAATTTTCTGCAAACTAGTTTTCATAACTGGCAAAAAATATTTTTATTTAATAACTTAATCACACCTTGTGCTGAAACTACTCTAATGTATGGAAATTTAAAAATATCGCTTCAATTGTAAAAAAATCATTCATATTATAGCATTTTTTTGTATTCGAACTTTTTAATTATAAGTCCCATGGAGTTATACTTGAAAACTCTTTAGAGATTCCTCTTAAATTACTTTGGCCAAGTGTTTGTTGCTAATGTTGATGAATTTAGAATGAAGGGACAGTAGAACGCGACATTAAAAAACACAGAAATGCTACAATTGCAAATATTGAGCAAATATATACCTCGTACTCAAAATTATCTTCCCAGATTTTATCACTTTACTCACCGGGAAAATGTCCCTAGTAATAAGAAAATAGAAACACCTTTTGTCCCCCAGAATCAGTGACTCAGCACGATAGCCTTCCCCCTGATTTCAAAAGAAGAAAAACCGAAATACAAAAGAACGCGAGCAAATTAAATTTTTACGAGTCATGCCCTCCGCACGACAAAGTTAATTTGTTTTTAATTTTTGATTTTTGTCAGCGCCTTATCGAGTGTCTTATCTGGCCCACCTCTTCCGCTGGTGCACTCGCGAGAATTTTATGTGCACTTCGGTTTATATTTCTCATTCTCGTGAATGTATTTTCCGTTTCTTAGCTCGGAGGGATAATCAACTGTGAGACTGAGCAAATATTGCTCATTCTTTCATTGAAATTTAATGTTTATTTCATTTTCTTTTCAAGGGAAAAAGCAACTCTTTAATGTTCTAAGTGTTCTTCGGGGTAAATAAGGGGAAAAAGTCCAGTTTTCTAAGGTTTAATTACGACGCTTTTGAACATTTGCTCGAGGGACTGGTAATTTTTTTTAAAAAAATCTCTCACTTTTTCTATTTATTTATTTTTTTTTACCTCAAACATAAGTTTATTTTTCAGCTTTTTTTTTTTTTTATTTTTTGAAAGTATACACATTCTCTTTTAGTTTTTCTTTGCGTCATAAATATTTCTCATTAAAAATAGCCTCTTTGTTAGATAATAACTGTAAAAAAGACGTTGAAAGTTTTGTCTAAAAAATGAATAATAGGATAGCTTGAGTTATTTTTTTTATTTAAAAACTGCTTAGGGTTTATTGCTGAGCTAGTATTCGTTAATCATTTCGTGTTTATTTACAAAGTTTTTTTTTTTTTTTTTTTGAATCCTGAGAATTTGAAAGTAGCAGTTGCTATGCAGTTAATAGCAATGTCTTTGTACGTCTGGGTGCATGTTTTTGCTGACGTCATAAGATTGCATCTTATGCCTTCACATGAGTCGCAGTAATTATTTATCATTCAGTTATGATAAAAGTTTTTTCGAAAACTGAAAATTATGTATTTAATTAGAGTTTTCATTCATGAAATAATTCGGATTTATTGCTGATCTGGAACTCCTTAATAACTTGTATATACACTCAGGCACATTGAAAATAGCGACCCAAGAAGTGCCCAAGAAGTTGGGATTGTGACCCAAGAAGACTATTGAAGTTGCTCTGTATTTGTGTCCTTGCACACCCTGTATTCGTTCAATTGTCTTGATTTTGAGATCAAGTGAATCTCTCATCTGTATCATTATGTGTATTAAATTTCATTTCAATCTGATGCTTTCTTCTTGGGTCGCTATTTTCAATGTGCCTGAGTGTATTTTTTTTACTTAATACATATTCATTGCATATTCTTTTTTTTCGATCATAGATAATATTCGCAAATACATTTAATGCTCAGAATCAATGAACGAACTGCTCATGTTCGTTGTTCATCATGTTGCGTTGCACTTGCGCAACGCAAACTTTAAAGAAATTCTAAGCTGTTGAATGCGAAAGCTCATGTGCGGTGAATAACATTTAGTTTTGCATCTGGGTGCTTGTTTATCTGAAGTTGTAAGATTCGATCATATAATTTCATAGGACTTATCTCGTTGCAGTAATTATTTCTCAATAAATATAGTGTTGTTGTACTCTTGAGCCAGCAAAGCTGGCAATTTGGGGTCCGCTGCTTCACTTTTCCAACTGTACTATAATTTGGTGGGAAGTCCGACTTCCACAGCACACACATATGCCACAGGGACCCGTTTATAGGGTGGCCATCCAATCACAGCTTAAGAAAGGACACTGTAGCCACATGAAAATCCTTATGCGGCAAATTTTGTCAGATGATTTGGCGAATTTGGAGACAGCGTTGCAACATTATAATTTTATTACAATTTAGAATAATGATGCTTTATATCACTTTTCATGTGAATGGTTATATTTTATCATTTGGTAAGCTCTGAAGTTTCACTCGGCAAATTGAAAATCCCCCCCCCCTCACACATACACAGAGATAGGCGAAGCCCCCAAGCATACAATCCATTTTTGATTTTCGACTTCCGATATCAGAGAGTGTTAACAGTCAGCCACCTGCGAGAAACCCCATCCCTAGACGGAAAAAAACCTCTCGGAAGAACTCTCGTTCCAAAATGTTTCGAATAAAACACACATGAGGGTTGATTTTTTTGAAACTATTAGTGAATCAGGCGATTTCGATTAAAACCCTTTGTTGCACGAGACCTTTTTTTTTTTTTTTGTAATGTAATGAAAAAAAAAAAAAAACAATATGAGTGGGTGCAATCGATCACCCAGACACAGATTTTTCAGTCAAATAAAATTTCTTCCATGAATTTCTTTCGCAGAGGGTGGTATACCCATTTGGCCACACCACCCATCTAGGGCATGAAAAAAATAGGTTTATGCATGTCATGTTTTTATATCATTTACAAAAACATGATTGAATACCTCATGCAAAATTAAAAAAAAAAAAAAAAATGGTTGACTGTTTTAGTTCTACTAAAAAAATTCTATTTTTGATTTTAAAATTTGGAATGAGTTGGACAAGAAATTGAGGCAACAGCAGTAGATAATTTTGTTATTCTAGAAGATATTTGTGTTCATTAAACTTAAAAGAAAAGATCAAGTTATTTGAATTAAAAAAATTGGAAAAAGTTGAGTTTTTTTAAGGGTTAAAAGTGCAATGAAATCAAAGGCACTCTTATGGGAGGTCACTGTGACCACCTAAAAATCTTTATTCAGCATATTTTGTGGTATGATCTGGCAAATTTGGAGACAGCCTTGCAAAATTACAATTTAGCTACAATTTTATATAATGATGATTTATATATCTTTTTCACGTGAATGCCTATAATTTATCATTCGGCAAAATTTAAAGCTTCATTCGGCATATTGAAAATCCCCCCTCCTTCCCTACCAAAAACATTCATACTCGGAGACTGACTGAAAGGGTTAAAATTGGAAAAATTCTCAAGAACTGATGAACTCAAAGTAATATTTTTTATTTTCATTTTCAACTCAGTTTGCAGATCTTGCGATTTTGAGTGATGGCATATGAAACAAGTTTGACTTAGAAAAATAAAAATGAATAACAATAATTTTTATGGAAAATACACTTAATCTTCCAGAACACGTGTACTTCCCCCTCCCCGTTACATCTGGGGTTTTTAAAAATACGAAACATAACAGTGTTTAAAGCAGTGAGTAACCGTCCATAAGCAAAGACTAAGGGCCCTGCTCCACATCAGCGTAAAACGCGACCGAAACCGAAGGCAGAAACCGAAAATCCGGGTACTTTCCATAGGAACACTATTTGCTCCATTTTACGCTTCTGCTTTATTTTTCTGCTTTACGTCAATGTGGAGCAAGCCCTAAGGCAGAAACATGCAATACACTGTCAACTCGGTCATTTTCATCCATGAACTGCAGTCCATGTATGGAAATGACCGGGTTGGCGGTGTTTTGCATAACAGTGTTTATTTTGAAGAATTGATAAAATAAATTAATGATCAGAGAAAAAGTGAAACGAAATTATACATCAAAAGTTGAGCAGTGACATTTTTAGTCTCCCTGTTATATTTAAGGTATATATACTGTTATACTACTACATTACTATGCCACTGTGTTTTACGTTTCTAATAGATATATGTTGCAATTCACAGTAAAGTAAAACGAAAGTATACATCAAAAGTTGAGCAGTAAAATGTTTAGTCTCCCTGTTATATTTAAGGTATATATACTGCTATACTACTACATTACTATGCCACTGTGTTTTACGTTTCTAATAGATAGATGTTGCAATTCACGCATAGGCAATCTATTTGACTAATGTGTGTTTAGAAAGGTTAAAAATACGAAGCCCTATTGTATATTAAGAAAAAGCCTTTTATGCATTTTGTGAAATGCTACATACATAAAATGCAGATATACTTAGTTAAAAAATATGTAGATACCAGGAGATTAAAGAAATATACTGTCTGAAAATATTTGCCACTTTTGTCAACTCACAAGTTATAGTAATGGTAAGCTCTTAAGTGTTTATATTGGCGCCATTTTTAGATTTATAATTGCCATAAAGAACCCGTATCAATAGGAGTTTGCAAAAAATAATTATACACTTCAGAGCAGGGGACACTTACAAAAGAAAGAAGAGTTTGAAAAATAAAAATAAAAACGCATCAAAATGAAATAAACAGTCTGGCATTTAAAGGCAGGTCATGAAATTGATAATAGCATCCTACGAGACATCCATGTAATTCAGCACATTTCAGATAAAAAGCAATGGACTTGAATAAGATACTTCTCATAAACATTCCTTTTCAATGTAAATGTGCCTTGGCGCGCTTTAAGAGAATGTTATTTCAGTGAAAGTTGCAGTGTCTTAAAAACCGACTCTTAGAAGAAGAGATAGAGAGAGAGAGAGAGAGGGGGGGTAAAATGGCGATGAGTTCCAGTTACAGTTACATTCTATCTATAATTTTCTTTTTCACAATGTCGTCTTAGAATCAAAAGGAGGAAAAAAAAGAGATTGAAAGCTAGCATCAGTCCGTTTAAAAGCTAATTTAGAGATCTTATCTTCTTTTTTTCTCTCCAGAGGCTTCTATTTTTTTCCCATAGATTTCCCCCCTCATGGCTCTCCAAGCTTAGTGACCGTTTTAAGCAAAGGTGATTTTTTTAAAAAGAACATTACTTTCAAAGGGTGTATGAATCACTCTTAAAGAGTTGCATCGTCTGTTTATACAGAGAAAGCTAAGAAAACATTAGATTAAAGGCAGTTCATTATCTGGATGCGTTTAAAGCTTTAATTCCGAGTTTTTTTTTTCAACTTTCATCCATTTGTTTGCTTTTTTATATGCTGGCTTGCTTATCGCATTGACGGAGAGCACTGGTGACGTTCTTTGAATGTTGCGAAAAAAAAGTGCTAAGGAAAAACTCATCTAAGATTTTACTGGGCAACAATATATTTAGAATTAATAGAATGTGCGTTTAATTTTGTAGTGGCATCTGGAATAGCCTTTTTTAATGAAAAATTTAATCATTTTTAAAACTTTTCAAAAATGAGCAAACTGAATTCGTTCTGAAATTATTTTATCACAACTAATTATAGTTCGGGTTATTTTCTTAATACGCAAAATGTCAATTAAATATTAAATAAATAAACAGAATTAACTTAAAAGTTAAAAAAGAAAGTAAATAGGAAAAACGAATTTAATAATAATAATAACAAAACTACTACTGCTACTACGATTTATAATAATAATAAAAGCAATAATAATAATAAGCATGAATAACCCTTGCAGACAGAAATACATAAAAAAATTTCGAAACTAAAGTTAAGTGTTAAGAAATAAGGCAAGATATAGTGCTTAAAAAAAGAGAAATAAATGAAAGAAACAATTATAGAAATAAATAAATAAAAATAATTAATAAATTCTACGCGCTAAAAATAAGTAATGTATAGCAAGAAGTTACAAACTCCCCGATATTATGTAATAAGCCTAAAATATGTTAACTACAGCATATACCCCAATTAAAAAGAAATTTTAATTACACTGCGATTTTTCCCATCAATCCTGAACCTTGAATTCAGTACACTTCTTCAGTAATACTTAGAATACTGAATGATAATCATTTCCACTTCCGATTCCATGGAAATTTTTTCATCTAACCTTATTAGGAGTCAAGGAATTCCTCGAAATTCCATTTCTTTGCTGATGACCGTCACGAGCAACATAAGCGGAAATTACGTCAGACTGTCCAACATCACTTTCTAAGGATATCCGGTGACAAGCGAACTGCTCGTGCAAATAAAACACCGCATTATTTGATCTTGCCTTATCGCCGAGAGTAGATTGCATATCTTGTGGGAGTTATGGATAATTGTGGAAAAAGAAATACCCTCCCACATGTATGCAACGGATGCCTGTTTTGTGCATTTCGTTGGTTTATTTAAAAATTAACTTTTTCTTGCAGCAAAAGGAATTTGGTTTGGAAAACATCTATTGTGGCATAGTGGTTTATTATGCCTTTTATATTATACATGATACAAAAAAGAAAAAAAACACAAGCACTTACAATATTTTATTGAATTACGGTAATGAGGGAAATTATGTATGTCTAATCCTCTAACTTTTTTTTTAAATGAAGGGGTAAATTTACTAAGAGAAAAATGGGTCAGAAAATCCTTTTAGTTTCGTTCTCAAGATTAGCCATATTTTCTTGATACAGCTATTTTTTTGACTGAAAAATCCTATTTTTCCAGTTTTCGCACGCGCGCACGCGCGAGCAGAATTTTTTCTTTTTGTAAGATCAAAGTTAAAATGTCACACATGAGCATAAGTCTTGCTTTGTCAGACAAAACTTATTTGGTGTCAAGTACAACCACCAGTTTTGAATTCTAGCAGTTGTGCAAACAGTCCTCCCCTCCCTTCTCCTTTAATTCAAATTTTATAAAATACTAGTTTAAAAGTGTAAGAAGTTCAGGAAAATCAGGTCAACTCCGACCGATGTGCGAGACGATTTAACTTTGTCATTTCTTTAAAGGTAGTTATTTCTTCAGCTATTACTTTGACATATTTAATGAAAAAAAAAAACCGTACATTAAGTTTTATTATGACAGAAAAAAAATCTTTTTCAGAAACATTGACAAATAACATACTTAAGTATAGAAAAATGGTTAATTCTGCTATGAAAACCATTTGCGTAGGTAACACATATAACATGATTTTTCGCTTTTTCTTCTAAAAATACAGCATAACATTTGTCTAGAACACAAATAAAACATCAGTTCGTCTCTCTTTGTCAAAGTTTAATACTCTAAATTTTGACGCAATGGAGAGGTGGTTTCAGGCAAAACTTTAGTTTTACTTTCTATTATTTTTTCTAAAAGAAATGACAAACAATATAAAAAATACTTAAATACTTCCATGTGCAAAAACATAGAGTGTCCCGCATCTTTTTTTCTAAAATAGCAGATAATCCATTCGCTGTTCAAGTAAAGATACATTTCTTCAGCCTCTGTCAAAGCGGCTATTAAAAATTAGTAAGCCCTTTTTCAAAGTACAGATCTTCATACACATGACATGGTTTTTGTGTAAAAAATTACACATTTTTCAAGTAATTTTATTCATTTTTTATGGTTTTCTATATTTATTTATATAAAACAAACAAACATATTTACAAGCAACTAACTTAAATGCGAAAAAATTCTTAATTCTCTTCCCCCCTCCCCCCAAAAAAATCATTTGCGTGGATAACATATTGCAAAATAATGCCTCGCATTTTCTTAAAAAAATTACGCAGCGTTTACCCACAGCTCAGATAAAACTCCAATTCTTCAGCCTTTGTCAAAGCGGTTATTAAATATCAGTAAGCTCTTTAAAAGTCCAGATCTTTACATACCGGACATGGTTTTTATGCAAAACATTACACATTTTCCAAGCGAATTTATTAATTTTTTTATGGTTTTCTATTTTCTAACTTTATTTATTTTTATAAAACAAATTCACAAGCAACAGACTTAAATGTAGAAAAACATTTAATTCCCTCCCTCTTCCAAAAAAAATCATTTGCGTAGATAACATATTGCAACATAATGTCTCACATTTTATTCTAAAAATAGCGCAGCATTCATCCTCAGCTCAGATAAAACTCCAATTCTTCAGCCTTTGTCAAAGCGGTTATTAAAAACCGATGAACTGTTTAAAAGTCCGGATCTTTCCGAACTCCTCAATTTCCCGGAACCTGCACCTACTACATCTCTTCTTTCCAGTTATCTCCGATAGTGACACGTGAAAAATTAGAACTGGAAAAAGGCTGGAAATTTGATATATTGTCACCCAGTGGACGTTTGAAGAATTACGCCAAGCGATAAGCAAGGGTTGAAAAAGGTGTAACAGGGTTTTAAAACCGCATTGAAAGAGACCAGATATATCTTTCCCAACCCCCTTTCCAACAAAAATTGTCTTTTCCAAAAGTTTATCATCGAAAAGTGGTCCAAAAACCAAAAAATTTCCCGCAGTCGGCCAATTTTTCAAATCGGTCCATTGTGAAAGCCAGAGTGGGAGATAATAGTAATGATAATAAAAATATAATAAGGAAAAAAGCAGTGGGTAAAAATTTTTGAGTAAGACTAACCGTTATGTACTTCATTGTTGAAGCTCCATTCTCAATCGACAGGAGCAAGAAAATTGAAGAAGTTTCGAGGTATAAGACGTCGTTATCATCAATCAGAGAAGGCACCACCCCTTCCGTTACCATACGTCTTTCGAAGCCAATACATTGATCCGAATCCCCACACTCATTTCCCCGTTCACGTGGCTTTTCTTTCTCACTATGATATATGAAACGAGCAGAAATGGCTTAAATATGATTAAAGATCTTCAAGATTAAAACGGAAAAATGGCAGCAGACAAGGGAAGAATATGTTCAAGGGATCTATTTGTTTCTTTGCAATAGGTTTTAGCGTTCTTAATAGCGAGTAACAGTAAGTAGTATACAGACACGGTTGGAACATCATGTATTGCGTGTACTGTTATGTGTGTGTGTGTGTGTTTTTTTTTCTCCTACTGATTCTGTGAATGCGTCTTTCATATTATAAATACTTTTTGTGACTTTTATTTCTCAAAATGATAACTTAAACGAGCAGAAATGGCTTAAATATGATTAAAGATCTTCAAGATTAAAACGGAAAAATGGCAGCAGACAAGGAAAGAATATGTTCAAGGGAAGTATTTGTTTCTTTACAGTAGTTTTGTGCATTTAAATACAGTCTAAGGAAAGTATACACGCTTAAAACATCATGTATTGTGTACTGTTATGTGTATGTGTGTATGTTTTCCCCACTGATATAGGATCCTGTGAATGTATTCTTAATATTATAAATACTTTTTGTGACTTATTTCTTACCATGATATACGAAACAAGCAGAAACGGCTTTAAATATGATTAAAGGTCTTCAGGATAAAAACGGAAAAATGGAAGCAGACAAGGGAAGAATATATTTAATTGAAATATTTGTTTCTTTGCAGTTGGTTTTTGCGCATTTAATAATGAGTAATGGTAAGTAGTATATACACGGTTAGAACATCATGTATTGAGTGTACTGTTATGTGTGTGTGTGTTTTTTCGCCACTGATATAGGATCCTGTGAATGTGTTCTTAATATTGTAAATACCTTTTGTGACTTTATTTCTCACTATGATATATGAAACAAGCAGAAACATCTTTAAATATTATTAAAGATCTTCAAGATAGAAACGGAAAAATGGCAGCAGACAAGGGAAGAATGTATTCAAGGGGAAGTATCGGTTTCTTTGCAGTTGGTTTATGTTCATTTAAATAGAATCTAAGTACATGCATTGAGACATTTCCAGAATTAATAATGTGTTTTTTTTTCATTGATATTGGGCCTTTTGAATGTGTTTTACACATTAAAAGTAGTTCATCTGGTGTTTTTTTCTCATCATGATATATGAAACGAGCAGAAATATCTTAATTATGATTAAAGATCTGCAAAATTAAAACGGAAAAAATGGCAGCAGATAAGGGAAGACTATGTTCAAGGGAAGTATTTGTTTCTTTGCAGTTGGTTTATGCGCATTTAATAACGAGTAATGATAAGTACCATACACACGGTTAGAACATCATGTATTGTGTGTACTGTTATGTGTGTTGATCATCATGAGGCAATTCCGTGAGAAGATCACAGTAAAAACAAAACTGTTTTTGTGATACGATACAATATCAATGTTGTCACTGATATTCGTAAATAAAAATAAGATCTTTCTGAGAAGTAATAGTAAATGACTCGACATCTATTAAAAACAAGTACACCTAAAATAAGCATTAAAAAGATGCTGTTAGTATAGAAAATGAGAGCCATTGGAAAATAAAAATTTTTGGGAGCATGCCACCAAAGATCACTCTCCCTCCTATCCATTGAAGAGTTACTCATTGACCATCTTCAGTCAATTCCGAGAAAAAGATCAAATTTTTTATGCTTTAAAGCTACAAATCGAAGCTCGCGTACTTTTGGGATTTGATACAATATGAATGTTGTCACTAGTATCCTCAAATAAAAATATATCATAAGATCTAACTGACAAGTAATAGCAAATGACTTGGAATCTATCGAAAACATCCAAAATAAGCATTAAAAAGATGCAATTAATACAGAAAATGAGAGCCATCGGAAAATAAAGCAAACTTTTTGGGAGCACGCCGCCTAAGTTCACTTTCGCTCCTATCCATCGAAGAATTACTCGTTGATCATCATCAGTCAATTCCGTGAAAAAGATCACAGTCCAGACAAAACCCTATTGGAACCATCCAAAAGAAGGGTGCGAAGGGGGGTAATAGATGGGAGGGGAGGTGTCACCAACACACGAGCTGACAGACTCGATAAAATGAGTGACAGCTATTAATAATCCTATCGGCTTCTACTACGGGATTGATCCTCTGCGCCAATTAATTTTCGTTTTTGCCCACCCATTTCGAAACAAAGAACGCTGTGGTGTGGGGGTGCCAGCTTCCCCCGGTTGTCTCTCCTTTATATATATAAATGTAGATGCCTATCTTTGCGGTTGGATATTATTTTTCTCTGTCGTTATTCCACAATGGTATGGCGGTGACCAAAATAGATGGTTCCCTAAGTGTTTTGCTTTGATCTGATTAAAGGAGGCATCTTTTGCGCAGCAGTGTTCCTTTTTTGGGGTGCTCAGATTACCACCGATGATTAAGTGGCATTTAGGCCAAGCTGAAAAGGATTTATTGCGTTGGTTGTATACACATATGAACAATTCTTGTGGCTGCATTTTACCGTACTGGTGATGAAACAGAGGTTTTTTCAGTATAGAACTGCAAAAAATAACTTGTTGTTTTTACAGTATTATACTGAAAGCAGTTTTTAGTTTAAAACTGCAAAAGAGTAGTAATAAGCTGTATAACTAGCAATTTTACAGTTTACTACTGTAAAATTAGCAGTTTTATAGTTTATCAGTATAAAATTATTGTAAAGTGAGCTGCATTATGCTGTAAAATCAACGTTCATTTTTTAGTTTGCTTACTCCTGTAATTTTTGTACTTGAATTTAAAAAGTGTCTTACGTTTATATGTATTTTACTCATAAGATATCCAGCAACTCAAATTACGTACAGTTAACTTAAAGAAAAACCACCATCAAATTCAGTAATTAATTTTTAAGATTTTGCAAAGGGTTTAGTTGGTAAAATGAGAAATTGGATTTCTTTTTTCTAAATTTCAATATAATGGCAATATCAAGCACAGGAAATTTAGTTAAATAAGTATCACTATATTGAAACTTAACTTTCGTGCGGTCTGAAAAATAATTAAAACGTTATATACTACTTCTTTAATCGTAAAAGTCGTATCTGGATGTTTTATCAAAATTGAGTAATTGTTGGGAGGTGCTTCTTCATAACATATTTTACTTTTTTACAATGTTTTACGATCATTTGTATGAATTGAAAATATTCTTAAAAATTCTGAAAACGTGGAATCTGAATTAAATGTATGGATGACTGAAAATTTTAAAAGCAGTTTGGGCCCTGCTCCACATCAGCGTAAAACGCGGCCGAAACAGAAGGCAGAAACCGAAAATCCGGGTACTTTCCATAGGAACGCTTTGTAATCCATTTTACGTTTCTGCTTTATTTTTCTGCTTTACGTCAATGTGGAGCAGGGTCCTTACTCATTTTGAACTCAGCTGCAGATGCGACTTTTGTGCTTGGCAAAGCAGTATAGTGAATTATACATTACTAGTGATATTAATGTTAATGAGAACCAATAAAACTCTACCAAGTAAAGTGTCAACGTTACCAGGAAAATAAGTAAAGCAACTGACGCATATACCGCTATACACTTTCTTGACAGAACTTAACTGTAGCATAAAGAGGTCATATTGTTTTTGTAGGAAGCATGCTAGAAAGAACCGTTTAGATACAATTCAGTTACTGTTAATCACTTACCAAGGGCGGATCCAGAATTTTTCCATGGGAGGGGAGATTGATTTTTTTAACTTAAATTTTGCTATGCATACTGGTTTACAAATATTGAATACAAAGGAAAAAGTATTCGAACTTCAATTCCGAAACTATTCCGGGGGAGAGCCTCAAAATTTCTTTCCCAAACTTCAATAAAACTCGTATGAAATTGAATTTTTAGAACTTCAATGTCGAAAAATTACTGAGGAGGAGTCCCCTAAGGGAGGGGCGATCGCCCCCATCTCCTCTCCCTTGTGTCCGCGCCTGTCACTTACCAACATTCAAAACCATAGTAGTTTAATTTTATTCTCGGTGACAGAGAGGAAGAATAATTACCGAGATCACACATTATAAAACTTACAAAACAAATGTATTTTATTTTACCTAACGTCCCCCATCTTCCTGAAAGAAAGATATTAGTTCAGAAACCAGAGGGATATACTTTTCTAGATGTATTTTGTGGTGACTATTGTGTTTGTTGGCACAGCACCTAGCTCCGTACCTCTTTTTGCTGCCCCCACTGCATTGAAAAAAATGAAATGTTGTTTTTACAGTATTATACTGGTAGCCGAGGCTCCAATTTAAAACTAAAATGCAAGGTAATAAACTGCAAAACTAGCAATTTTACAGTTTTTTACCGTAAAGTTAGCAATTTTACAATTTGTTGCCGTAAACTTTAGCTGTATTATACTGTAAAAATAACAGTATGATAGTGGCAGCAGAGGTTCCAGTTTAAAACTGTAAAATGCATGGTAATAAACTGCAAAAATAGCAATTTCTCAATGTATCACTGTAAAATTGCATTTTACACTTTAGTTCTGTAAAATTAGCAATTTTATAGTTTATTACTGTAAAATTATCCATTTTTACGGTTTATTTCAATAAAATTAACTATATTATATTGTAAAAACAACATTCATTTTTTACAGTGTGCCCTTTTAATGCTTTTTAAGTATCTTCCGATATTTAAATTGCCCTTTTTCGGACGTGAGCTCTTTTTAATATTTCAGGTGATCTCTGTAATATGGATGTTGCCGACGTAATTTTTTCATCGCTCTCACTTGAAAAAATAAATAAATAAATATTAGGTCTACATTTTTTTTCATGAATAAATTTTCTTGAAATAAGGAAAAAAAAATGCAATTAGAAATAAATGCTCTGCTTCGTTTTTTTATTATTTTTTTCGCGTACGAGTGCAATGAAAGTTCGTTAATAATTTCAATTCTTTACAAGTAATGCAAAGCGTTTAATTAAGATAAGAACATGACTCTAGCTTTTAACATTTCTTCTTAAAAATACAAGTAAAAAACAGAGAAAAAGTAACTTTTTTTACGAAACGATCTTCAACAGTTGATCCTGGGAATAAAAAAAAGAGATAATATGCAAATTTTCAACTTGATATTACTTTTAGAAACAGCGTCGCTTTATAGTCACAGGCATATGAGATTGCAAATATTTCTTTATTTATCAGATAAAAAAGTCCTTGATTGGGAAATATCTTGGGAACTGCAGAAGCAAAAAATGATGCCTTGCTTTTATCGGGAGCAAAACTGTGAGTTTAGGTTATGTTTTAATTGGAAACGATATGAAGAAATTTATATTCTCTCATTTTTCATGTTTCAATAATGAACTAGGTTTTTACTTACAAATTTTGATGAAAGTTTATCAGGTAGTTTTTTGAAATTGTAAACTTTTTTCTAAAATCTGTGTTCAAAGGTGAAACTGCAGATTTATCTATAAGTTAGTACATAAATAATGTGAGATAACCTTTTTAATAAATCCATTGTCTAATTTTGTTTGTTTCACTCTCCCATAGAACTGTAGTGATGCCTGATATTAGCCAGTTTTATATAGACACCTGATAACAGCTTATCTTAGCACTCATCAGAGTTCTAAGAGTTTCAGAGACAAAACATATTACTAGCTTTCTAAAATAAGTCGTCATACAGATAAATTAAGAGTGACTAAAAAAATTACCAATCTTACAGAAAAATAATAGATAGAAATGTAATAACAGCTGACTGGTTGAAATCATTTTCTTTCCACAAAAGGTTAAAAAAAAAGTTAAATAGTGTCGTTTGAGGAACAGACATCTGTTTTTGTTAGGTGGAACCAACAGCTATTTATTGCCAATAGTAACAAGTTTATGTAAAAGGTAAGTCTTACTTCTCTGGTAGTTGTTAGTTTTTAGTTTACATCATTTTCTTTTTTTTTTTTTTTTCAATGACTTTGATATTTCATGAAATATTTTTTAGCCTATGAGTAATGTTTACAAAGCATGAAGTTTAATAACAAACCTTAAGTCGTGGTCCATTTTATGAGTATCGTATTGTTCAATTGTTCCATTAATAGACAACACTGGCCGAAATAATTTTTAGTTTGTTCTACCGTTAAGTTTATACTTTGATTAGACTTTCAGTTTTTGATTTGAGCTTGTTATATGGTAATCAGAACCAGTAACGAGCCACCTGGTTCATTATTGAAGCACTTGAGGCTCTAGCACGCTTTTAGCTTATCAGTAACAAAACAAGGTGGTCCAAGTAAAAAATTGCTTGATTACTTGTTTTGATGATTGTTCCTCCTGATCATTCAATACATTACAAAAGTAGCTCTTTTTAATTCAAAAGGCGTAAATAATTTTCCATGTTCTGCTTATACAGATACGATTGATGATAGTTATCTTAGGTACCATCAGAGTTATTTGCAAGAATGGAGAAGGTAGAAAAGTTCATCCTCCTGGCAACTGTTTATTTAATTGGATATTAATGTGATTTGCTACTAACACTTTCAGTCAAAAAAAAAAAAAAAATGCAAAATAGTAACATACTAAATACGTAATTTAGCAATTGTTTCAAAAAGTGTAACATATAGAGCTTTGATTATTTTGTGTATATAGTGGTGCAACATATTACGGTAATTTATTTTATATTAAGATTTTTTCTCAAACACGAATCATAATCATCAGTACTGTATGTTTTTCATCTTACTGATATTTATTGTGCTAATTATACATATATAACTTGAACAATGAGCTCTGGGACCAACGTATTTAATCTCAACAAATGTAATATAATCACGGAATAAATAAATACGTGATAAATTAACTGTTGTATAAATTATAAAATGTTTTTGTATTGTTTTCTTCTTTTGTATGCATATATAAAGAATATCATTTCTAACTCGTTTCCTTTCTTTAATAAATCGTTATTAACTTCTGAAATAAGCAACATATTTTTCTTTTTAGAAACACTTGTTTCTTGATTTTTCATTTGCATTAAATTTTAAATTGATTGCTTCAAAACTGGTCCCCTATAACACAAATATAGCAAGGTATTAAAACGATCGTTGGCAGGGCCTGATTACCCAAAAGGCTCGGGAAGCTAGAGCTTCCCCTCCAAATTTTTAGGGGGCCCAAAAATGACTGAAAAGCTACAAAAAGTTCAAGTTTCGACTTTTGTATTTAGCTTTAAAGAGAGCTGGTTCAATATAATTTGTCCCAGCTGTGCTATATTGTACTTTAACAGCTTTTTTTACTCTTAAATCATTTAGATTTTAAATTTGCCAAATATTTTTAGAAATTTTCCCCACAACAAAAAGCGGAGGGCCCCAAAATGAGACTGAGCTTCCCTTAACCACAGGGGTTAATCGGGCCCTGATCGTTGGAGCTCAAAAAATAATTTGGATTTCGAAACGACCCTTACGACAACATTATTTTTGTCGAATTGAGCTAACTCTTCTGAATGTAGATGATGGTTCAACAGAAAATGTCTTAACATTGTAATTTTAAACACATATCCCATGAAAAGTAATTCTCAATTTGAATTCTTTCAAAAGCTATCAGCGTTTCCTTTTCAAACATTGATACTTAACAGATTTCATTTCCCTTCAGTTCACCACCATGTTTTTGCGCGGACAATAAAAATGTTGATGACAATCTTGTCGAGATCACCAAACTCTGCCTGTTTGAGAGAGATATTAGAGAAAAAAATATTTCATACCCATGGCAGCGTCATTTACCCCACGACATCAAGAGTTTAAAATCCAGATAAGCCACGTTTCCTCTCAAATCCGATGCCTAATCTTTAAACACACTTTGTTACTCACAGACCTCTAAGACTTTTTGAAAAATAAAGAAAGAAAAGTTAAAAGAAATGTATTTTCTTTAAAAAATCTCCTAAATGGGGAATCCCTATTTTTCTTATCACAACCCGCTGGATTTATACCTGCAGGCCACGTAATGTGGTTTTCAATATTTAGTTTTTATTTAATATCTTCCCTTTTTTTTCATTTTCTAACATTCTTTTTTTCCCTTTAAGTCACTTTCTCAATCAACATTCTGAGTCTATTTCGTGTGTATATATATATATAGATAGAGATATATATACCTGAAGATGAGTTCAGCGTTGGGGTATCTTAGGAGATTTTCCCGAAGAAGTTCGCCAGTGAGATCAAATTTTGAAACCTATCATCTAAAACTACCCGCGGCTTATGGGCTTTGTAAAGAAACAGCTTTTGAGTAAGGTCGGCTTTTTTTCCCTACCTTTCTCAAGAGTTTAAACAGAAGGTGATTTTGAGGGTTGGTTAGATGGGGTTGTTTTAAAAATGGGGGGAGGGGGGTGGAAAGGTTAGGAGGATGTGTGGAGAGGAGAGGAGAATGGGGAGGGAGGTCTAGGGGGGATTGTATTTTAGAGTGTTTGATTTTTTTATTTTTTTTTTTATGTGGGGGTTATAGGGTTTTAGTTTTTGGATAGAGTTGGAAGTAATAGTTGATTAGGGTTGGGTGTGGGGTTATGTAGGAGATAAGAGGGATTGGGTGGGAGAATTTGGTTGTTGATAAGGGGGATGAAGGGAAGGGGTTGGGGTTTTGAGATTGTGTTATGGAATTTGGTTGTGGTTAGGTGGATTGAGTTTTTATTGTTTTTTGAGAGGTGTGTGGGGTTAATGGTGGATTTGTTATTGGTTTGTATATGGTGAGAAGTTTTGTGATTGAATTAGGTTGTGGGAGTGAATTTTGGGAGAAGAGGGGGTAGTTTGTTAAGGTAAGTGGAGTTTTTTAAGTGGTTTTAAGTTTTGTTAGGTATGGTTGAGAGGGTTTTGGATTTTTGTTGGTTTAGGAGAGTAGGTTAGTGTGGTTTGTTGGGTTGGTAGGATTTGTTGGAATTTTAGATGGGTGGGTGTTTGTTGTTGGGGTGGTGTGTGATGGTATGTGTATGTTGGTGGATATAAATTGGGAGTAAGGGTTATTGTTTGTTTTGTTTATTGGTGTGGGGTTGGGGGGAGTGTTTTTTTTGTGGTTGTTGGTTAAGGTTATTTTTGTGGTGGGGATTGTAAATTGTTATGGGTGTGTAGTGTATTTTGGAGGGGTGTGTGGTGGGTTATTTTTACGTGTTTTATGGTGGTTGTGTGTTTTGTTTGGAATTTAATGTTGTATTTGTGAGGAGTGATGGTAGGGGTAAAGATGTTTGTTTTAGTTGATAATTGTTGTGGGGAGGTGTAGTTGGCAATGGATGATGAGGGTTTGTTTGGTTTTTTGATGAGGGAGGTTGGGAGTTGTGTAGAAAATGGTTTGGGAATATGTGGTGGTGTTGTGAGATGGTGGTTGACTTGGTTTGTTTTGATAGTGGTTGGGGGGGGGTATATGGAAAGGGGATATGGATTTCCAGGGTAAAAATTAAACTTAACATTATTTTTATGGTTCAATGTTTTAAACTTAAGCCAAGCGCGTGTCCCTGTTTTTTTTACAGACTTAGGGTTTTTAGGAGCAACGAGAAAAAGACCGATTATAGATTTCTAGTAATTCATACCATCAAAGCTAATGATTTTTATTTAATTAGTGATCCTCGCTAACACTATAATCTGGAACTATGGTTTAACTTTGTTGGGAGATTTAAGCTCACTTTCTGATGATCGCAATGCTGTTAGTTTCACTTTCAAAGTTACAAAGTATCCCGCTTTTTGGTAAAAGCACTGTTACATATTAAACACAAACAAATAGTGACAAAATAATATTAGTCAAAAAATAACGATACAGTAACTAAAAGTAGCTTCCTTTTTTATTACTGACTTTTTTTAATTACTTTAATAAAATTTATTTTTTTAATGTTGAATTCTAGAAACAAAATATCTCCTCTTTCATGTTGCTCTTGCTCAAAAAGAAAACAATTGTACAAAACTGAGAATTTGAGACTTAATAACTTGCCATTATGAAGCACATTTAGATTTTTCTGTAATTAAAATCTTTAATTACTACATATTTATTAAAGCATACTTTTAGCATAATAGCTCTTCATTAAAAGTGCGAATTAGTCCAAACTACAAGTCAGCTAAAAGACAACATTTTTTTTATTTCTCCAAGTGAATATTTACCATTTAGCTGCACAATATCCCAACATAATCGGCCCACTTCTATGCCGACTCAGCCATCGTCGCCATTGATTGCTGTCGCAATTTCGTCAAATTCTGCTTACGTCGCGATAGTCGCGCGAAATTGAGACTCATTAGTGTCTTTTAATGTCAGAAATGGTAACCAAAACAAAACTCCCCCCCCCCCCGACCACGCGTGTTTGCTCCTTCAATCAACGCCACTGCTAAAAAAGGGGGACCGAATGCCACAAACACGGGGGTGGGCATAGAAATATGAGATTATCAATTTTTCGGCTGTTGTAGGGAAAAATCCATTTGTCAATAGGTATTACCGTTATAACTTTCGATCAACGGTCTCTTCGTATCTATCTGACTTGGCACCAAAAATTTTTAAAAGGCAACACGTAGCCGACTGATAAGGAGCTGGGAAAATTCGGCGGGAAACAAAACGGAATCGATCTCCCAGTGGAGAAAAATGACTCTTTTGGGCGATTTTATTGCTCGTGCATACTCCTCGCCGTACGTATCTATATCTATCTATTCCAATAGAGTTTTCAGGTGATGAAGTTTGCTGACAGAAGAGTATTTTTATCAGCTTCTAATTTGTAATTTGATGTTTCTGTTCGATATTATGGGAAAGTAATAAGTTTTCCCTTTTTTTTTTGTTTTGCTGCTGAGTTCTTTTTCTGGTTTTCGTAAATCGAGATATTGCGACTTAGTGGCTGGTGTTGTGGAGGGACGGTGGGGAAGATTAAGATGAGATAGCTGTGATGTATTGTTTTTCCTTCCTCATAAGAGTTCGTATTTTTAATAGTACTAAGAAGGAGCAACTGTTGGAGGAGAATTTGAGAGAATTATAAATTGTCATTTTTTTATTTGATGAAATTTTCCAGACGACTCATTATAGTAATAAATCTTACCTGAAATTTATTTTTTCCCTTGAGACATTATGTACGTATTCAGCTAATGAAGAAACATTTGGCTAACGTAAAAATGGTATGATAGCAGAGGGCGGGTACAAGAAGCAGAGGGAGATCACTGAATAATCAACATTTTTAAGGTGTTGCTTAATAAGGTTTAAAGGATTTTAGTCATTTTTTTGGAGGTTGGAGGATTTATTATTGGTAGCTTCTCCAAAGAATTCGGGGTTGGTGCGCTATCGCAGTGTGGGCATTCGCTATTGTCATTTAAACACAAAACATTTGGGTAGCTTAAAAACAGTATGCTACCTGAGAGGCGGGGGGGGAGGGGTGCGTCGCTGCGCAGACTTCGCCACTGAAGTTTTCAAAGTGCTGTTAAAGATTTAGGGGATTTTAGTCCTTCAGGGGGGGGGGTGCCGGTTTAGGAGGTTCTCCACAGCGGTAGAGGTGACTGTGCTATCTTACTGGGATGATGAATACCGCTTACCAACTTTCAAAACTGATTCGACATTCGTAGTTTGTGATTTAATGATTAAAAATCTGGGTAACGTAAAAATAGTATTTTAATTGAGAAAGCGGGGAAGGAAGGGGACGTCACTGCTCAGAAATATATTTTTACATATAACAGGTTCAAAGTGTTTTTTTTTTTTTTTTCATTTTGTTACTCATTGTTCTTTATGAAACAAAGCGAAAAGTTAACATTTGACCATGGGGGGAAAATTAAACCTTCTTATCTTAAAATGATATTAGGCACGTTTTTTTTTTTTGTTTTGTTTGTTTTTTTGATTAACGAGCACTTTATTATTTAAAATCAAAAACATTTCCCTTCAGACTTAACATACGGTTTTAATGGGAATTTAAATCCAATATAAATCCTGTATTTATTTTATATTAATTATATTAAATATTGCGTCAAAGGATAACAGCTTAACATCACGTTGAGACTATGATATTTTTCATAATCTTTATTATGAATACGTTTCTCATTGGTCTACTGAAAACTTCAAATCTTATACGGGTCACCTCATACGTACACATGTAAGACACGAAGAATTCCGTTTTTGTTTGTAAAATGGAAATAAATAACATTGATTTTTTTTTTTTTTTTTTTTTCAATATTTGAGATGTCCTTTTAATTTTTTGCGCAACATCAACACTAATTTTCTGTTTAGTACGACCAAGAGTATTTTAACGCATGATCACCATGAAAAATCATTTTCTGGTACTCAAATGCTTTTAGACTTTTCCCCAAATTAATATTATTTTTTACAATAAAATTTTGCTCGATTTATTGATGATGTAATGCAGTCTTTTAACATATGTTCCAAAAAGATCTTGTAAGTTATCTCATTAAAAAATTAAAGTTAATTTTACGTATGCTACGGTGGAAAAGTTTAGAGCAGATCAGCAGAATTGAGTTTCGGAGATATTTAGGAAAAAAAAAAAAAAAAAAAAAAAAAACGGGTTTTGGATTCCGGACTAACTATGAGGTACTGCTGGAATTTGAAGTGATTTTCGTACTTTAGCTTCAGTGGAAAATAAATCAGTAAATTTTTAAGACGAATAAAAGTACAAGACAAGACAAAAAAAAAAAAAGAGGAAGAATGAAAAAGTTGCAAATACTACCCTTTACTTTCCTACGGCAGTATGGGATATCTGGTGAAATCAATAAAACAAATAAAAAGTTACGTTATTACTAATTATATTAAAAACATTATTGAAAGCTAGTATTTAAAGCTATTTTTAATACATGAGTTCAACCGAAACATTTGAAATAATATATAAGATTGAATGCACTTGGAAAACTATTTTTTAAAGAAATATAGTCATATTTTATATTGTAGCCCCATATTAAAATCAACTTAGAGAAAAGGCGAATAATACGTATTTAAAATTCATATTTTAGTTTGCTAGCAAATAATTAAAAGTAAAATTAATATAAGTGAAAGAAAGAAAGTAAAAAGGAATCAGAATAAGAAATAATTCAAACAGAGGGAGAAAACAAAATATACTGTCGGACATTTTCTTCAAACGTGCTAGATATTTAATAAATCTTATAACAATCGCTGGTTAATTTGCCTTTCTAAACATATTATCTCACTATAAATACTAAATTTAAACTAATTTAATATCATTCCCCAGAAAATGACAAGTGAACTTTCAGCAGTTTCTATTTCTACCATTTCCATTTATATCTTCTTTTTTTATCATTAACTACTAGCTCCAGTGAATCAAAACTAGATTAAAATTACCCACTAAATCTTGCAAAGCTACAGATAAAAGTGCTAAATGCATAACAAATAGAAACCGAAAAGTTTAGAGTGAAAAAAAGAAGAAATAAAACCTAGTAAGCAACAAATAAAAATCCGAGTTCCCAGCTTCGAAAACGGCAAGAAATACTGGCAAATGAAAATACTAAAAAATACATACATTTTCCACTATCACAGCTCGTGATCGTACAAATAAATCTAACACCACCAGTTAAAAATACGGTTTTATCAGCTAGCTCCCTTCTCTGTTGCCACCGCCGAAAATGTTGAAATAAAAATTAAATAAAAAAAACCTCTCTTCGGAATGTAAAACCTAGTGATATGTAATAAATGTATTTTTTGGGAAGTGGGGAAGGGTATCACTGAAGCACAGCTTATCGGATGTAGCAAATGTGCCCAAGAATTATGACACGTTTCTAGCTGCGAATTAATTTCCTGCTTTTTCTGCAGAGAGACCGCCGATTACGATATGATGATAAAGCTCTGGCGTATCACTAGTACCAGCAGATGCAGACTGGTGTTCTTCATTCTCTAGTATCTTTTCAGTGGGTATAGGTTGAGATCATCTTGATTGGGAGTGAAAGTGGTGTACGGAATATAGAAATCGGCATGAGAGAAAAAGTGGCGGATGTTTTTTTGACCTTTCACATTTATTACATGATGTTTTTGAATCCGTAAAGAGCATTGTGAGCTATTTTTCAAGCTAAAGAAAGCCTGCTTAACACTGCAAAGTATACTGGCAGCATAAGTTCCTGTTTAAAACTGCAAAGTTCACAGTAATTAACTGCAAAATTGCTAATTTTAAAGTAATAAACTGCAATATTGCAAATTTTACAGTTTATTACTGAGCATTTTGCAGTTGAAAACTGGAACCTCTGTTACCAGTATCGTACTGTTAAAACAAGTTTTTTCTTTTTTTTTTTTGCAGTTCGCATCGGTAAAACATTTGAGGCATCCAAACACGTTAGGAGCCCTTTTTTAGAAAAACTGTTTGAAAACATCATAATTATGCTTTTTCATGCAGTTTCAGTTTTAGTCACAATTAGGGATGCACCGATAAGCAAATTGGCCGATTACCGATTACCGATTAATCGGCTTTTGATAATCGGCCGATTAATCGGCCCAGCCGATTAATGCTCAAAAGGGATCATTTTCAATACTACAAATTTCACAATCACTGCTTTTTTTTTTCTTTCTTTTTACAATTCTGATTTTAGAAATAGTTACTAATTTATCTTCCAGAGAAAATTTAGTTTTTTCCGTTTTCCTAGTTTTGCCAAAATAATTTCGAAATTTATCCAATTTTTTGAACAAAATTTCATATTATTGTTAGAAAAATTACATTAACATATTATTAATTACGTTAACTTGACATGAAATTAATGCTTTTAATTTAAACTTTATTTTCCTATTATATTAGTAGGCAATTAGTTCAAAACTTTTACTCTTTGCGAAACTGAGAGGTTACCTAAAAGCATTACGCCAAAGAGAAAAGTATAGACTCATGAAAAATGTTGCAACGTTGCTAATAGGTGTACATTAATTTAAAAGAGGAAATTTAAATTATTAAAAAAATGCATATCAAATGTGAGGATTATTTTTTTTATATTTCATTCTTTGAATTATTATTTCTTTATTTTTACTCAGTACATTTTCGTACTACATGTTATACTTATGTTTGCAGGAAATTATTTATTTCTAGTTTATAAATTTGTTCTTCACAGCTTCATGTTCGAGGCATTCTTAAATAAATTTTATTTAACACATATTTTTCTTCTTGTTGATTGCGAAAATTTGACTGATTATAAATAAAATGAAATGCTTATGTTTTCATATTCCAGTTTAAAAGTTCAGGAGTACAATTATTTCTAATAGTGCCATATGAATATAAGCTGTGAGAGTAATCTTTTGATATTCCATCCAGTTTTAAGCACTATATGAAAACTATTTGTTTTGTTTTTACCCTATACTCTTACCTCTCATACTACATGTTTTAGTAAATATTTCGGATAATTAAATTTATTTTCTGTTGATAAAATTATTCATCAAAATTTCTTGGTGAAGATATACTTTAAAATTTTATACTTAAAAAATATTTTTTTCCGCCGATTAATCGGTATAATTTTGCCGATTATTAATAATCGGTCAAGTGGCCGATTAGGGCCGATTAATCGGCCCTGCTGATTAATTGGTGCATCCCTAGTCACAATACATAATTTACATAAAATAAATAACAAATTTTCAATAAATACATTCGTTCAAATAATTAAGCAAATTAGGCATAAAAACTTACTTTCAGAAAAATTCAGTTTAAATTTCAACTTTCAATGCTTTTATCATAGATTATGTCCATACGCAGGCCATTATCTTTGCTTCCAATAAACGATGAAACAAAAATTGACCAGCTTTGTATAGCTAAGGAAGTGATTGATACATTAAATTCATTAAATTAATTTGCAAAAATTTTGCCGAAAATTGCCTTTTTAACTTTATGGATACTTCAAATAATTTTTACTATCTAACTTTTTTTAAGAAACATTCTAGCAGAAATTAATCAGTAATTTCTATGAAAGAAACGAATTCTCGTTGAACGAGTTTATCCTAAGTGTGGTACCCCCGTTAACGTTATAATTAGTGACCATGTATGACGAAGTACATTGTGACACCGTGTTTGTCTAAGAATCTTCAATAATCCTAAATATCTTCTTTTATATACTATATGATAGCGTTAAAGAAAATTTAGCAGTTTATTGTATTGTCGAATAATACCTTCAACTTTTAGATGGACTATCCAGTTTTTAGCAACAACTTATTCTAGACTTGAAAAGAGCATTTAAGTTGCTCAAAAGCGAAATTTCCCACTTTTCCGAATTAGTTGTTTCACATTTCCACGCATTTTCTCCTGCGTTTAGGCACAGATAGGAATCAGGAAGAACAGCTAATAAATACATATAGAAGAATACATTTTGTACCCAGCTGCAATATCAAATATTCATTCGTTTCTTGACAATTGCGTGATTAAAAGGTGAATACAAAGATAGTTTAAATACAACAGTTACAAATACAGTTTTAATTGCTATCAATATTGGAAGCCCACTGAAGTACTGAATACTTTCCTCATTAATACTAACCAACAGGAGAATTTATGCAATCACTGGTATTAATGCATGCTACATGCCATTTAGGCACTGTGTTTGTCTAATAAGTTCCAGTGATATACGCCACAGTGTATTTAGACACCGTGTTTGTATAATAAACTTAAGTTACCCGAAGAATTGCCAAATTATCTTTTTTGATATCTGTGATCGCAACAAATTCATTTATAGCAAATATAAAGTGTTTATTCATAGCAATTTAGTTTTGCAATAACTAGTAGTAATCTATGCTACATGCCACAGCGCATTTAGGCATCGTGTTTGTCTAATAATCTCCAGTGATATACGCCACCGTGTATTTAGACACAGTGTTGGTCTAATAAACTTTTGTTATCAGAGCACACTACCAAATTATCTTCTTTGATATCTATGATCATCTATGATCGCAGCAAATTAATTTATTGCAAATATAAGTGCTAATTTATAGCCGTTTAATTTTGCAGTAACTAGTAGTAATGTTTGCTACATGCCACAATGCATTTAACCACCGTGTTTGTCTAATAATAACCAGTAATACTAGGTGACCCGTGCGGAATTCCGCAAAGAAAAAAAAAACCTCTAAACTTAAAATTTAATACGAAATTTTTTATTGGCTTCATTTGCACAACATCGCCATCTACTGCCGTCGTTCTGACAACTTTTCAAAGAGATCAAAGACACGTTCACTTTTACAACTACTACAAAAGTGATACCCTATATTAAAATCAAATACCCAAGGCTACTACTAAACTAAATGCTAACGTTATCGCAAAACTACCATAGTATTTTGAAACAATAAAAGTTACAATTAAGGTTTACCCAGCTAAGCCTTGGCTTGAAATGTCGCATTTAAAATTGATTTGAACAACAATGTAACGATTTTAACAGTTGAGCAAAAAATTTAACTTTTTCAAACTTCAATCGCTTATAAGTCGCTTAAACGTGGATTTTCGAGATTCTCGTTACGCGGCGCTAGCGCAGAAACGTTCTAAAGAACGCATTTTTTTAAATCTTTCGAATGAAATCAAAATGGAGACGATACGACAATTATTTCGCTAGATAGAGTCAATTTTGTGCCCAAAAATTGAAGTTCGAATAAAAAACGAACCGACACTTTTTAGAGGGTGGGTCTAATTTTCGTCAATAGCCCGCGGGATAAGCTTCAAAATCATAAATTTTCTTGCAATTCGATAAAGAAATGAGCGAGTTTCGACCGGGTATAGGATTCGGCTTAGAGAAATAATATATGGAGATACGTCACCGTGTATTTAGACAGCGTATTTTTCAAATAAACTTTTGTTGCCTGAACAGATTGCCAAATTAGCTTCTTTTATATCTATGATCGCAGCAAATTAATTTATTAGTCTTTGATACTTCGTCAAGTTTTGAGCAACAACTTAGACAGCTTATTTCAGACTCGGCAAGAGCATTTAAAATGGTAAAATTCAAAATCCTCCACTTTCCCGCATCAGTTATTCCACATTTCCACGCATTTCCTCCCGCTCTTAGGCAGAGATAGGGATCTGGAAGAACCGCTACTGTGGAGAATATATATACATACAAGCGGATAAATTCCTTTTAACTGTTATCTCAGTTTAACACACCGGAGGTTTCACTCGTTTCCCTTTTCTTTTATTATTATTATTATTATTCCGATGCCAAAGATGGAGGGGTTCTTTCGTCTTCATTCACATATATAATATAACCTTAGTCGGTTTTTCTTGGTTTCTGTGTGCTCTGGCGTCTTATATTTATGGGTAAAGAAGTGCGAATGACATTTTTATATACCTTTACATCTCCGCCAGATAATAAATAAATAAGTATTTCTGATATGATTCTGAGAAGGATAAATGGCCTGATAGAAGGAACGTCCCGCAGTGGGAAAACGCTTTTCTCAACACTAACTGATAAGTTGAAGAAACGATATTTCTCTTTGGAGGTTATTGTCAGGGTATGTGGTACTTAAGCAGAACTCTTTCTGTATAAAAGTTTATCGTGGGAAAGACTGATGCCATCAAACAAGGTATCTAATGAAACAAATATATAAATCGCAATGCATTTTATTATAGTTACATCTGAAATGTTTACCATATGCAAAAACACTGAATGTGTCTGGAAACAAGTACTAAATGAAATGAATACGTGGTCAAGAGGAATAACACCAAGTTTCCCTTAATTATTTTTGATATTTAATATTTTTAATGTTTTACATCCATTTATTTTTCTTTTTAAAAAAAACATCAATTTGCCGATTTACCTAGAAAAATATGCAATTTTTTGAGTGATAAACTTTGAATAAATCGTAGCAATCCCATTTCTATTATAATGTACCAGAAGGTTATGTACGAAAGTCAACACTTAAAAAGTATGAAAACAGTAGGGCGAATCATAATATTTAAACAAACAAAAAATAAAGTAGGGTGAGTTCTGGTAAGTGCGTCCACGGGGTAAGTGCGTCCACTGGGAATTATATGAACACTGTCCTGAAATGGCTTCTGCAACACATCGACTATGTTAGATAACTGTCTAATAATAATTTCAATAGGTAGAATTCAGGCCTTGATTCCATAGACGAAACACAATCAGAGACAACCTAAATGTCTTCAAAAAAACTCTAAAGTAAAGATTGAGATGGTTTTGTTTCAATTTCTCTTGTAGTCACATCAAGCAATTGAAGTCAAGAAACGCAAGTTGTTTCTTTTGAGTAATAGCTACTAATAACATACATGGGGTATTTTGATCAAATACACTAACTAAAATTTGTTTATAAGACGGTACGCACTTTCCCTTTCTTTAATGTAAGGTGGGGGTAAGTGCGTACCATTATGATGGGGCAAGTGCGTACCACTATCATGAGGCATATGCGTACTATTATGCGGAGCAAGTGTGTACCATCACGTGGAAAATTCGACTCTCGTAATTCACCTATAATTTTGCTTATAACTCTTTTATAAGCCCATTATAAATCCGACGTCATTTCCATCAAGTATTTATATTTACATTTATGCGGCATAAGTTTTCAATTTTATTCATTACCTCTGAAATATATTGGCTTTTAGATATCAGCTAGTAAATTTTTCGTTGAAAATAGCGATCATAAGCTATACTTAATTTAAACCAGAATGAAAAATGAAGCAATGAAATTAAGGGAAACACTAAATAAGGAACCAACTGATTCAAAAAACGAAGATGGAGTAATGAATAAATTATATTTAAGAAAATTAAGAACACCTTGTGAAAAACTATTTCAATGTACAAGGAAAAAAAAAGTACAAGTATCATATCATGATCAATTATTTTCTTTTTTTTCCTCTTTATTTTGTGTTTTTTCTTACTGCTGTTGATTCTAATAAGAAAAATATTTTAAAACCGTATTTATTCAAAAAAAAAGAAAAAGAAAAGAAAAAAAAGAATTGTTCACTCAGGTCACCTAAAGATCTACCATACAAATAGAATTAAAGAAAACTACAGGGGTACGCACTTACAACAACGCTATTGGACGCACATGTCTCATCTTACATTTAAGAAGGGGTAAGTGCGAACCCTGGCTTAAACACAGCCTGATTAATGTATTAAACAAAAATAAACTATGTAGACTATAAGTGATTATTACTAAATAAAAACAACTTACATTTGCTCACTTGGTCTTATTAAAAGGACAAATTGAGAATCACAGACACAACTCTCTCAATCTTCAAATCACAGTTGTTCGCAAGACACGTGGGATATCACTGATTGCGTTTCATCCATACAAGCAAGTGCTGATCTCTAGTATTAGGAATTTTCCCAAGGCAATTACCTAACATATTTAAAATATGCCAGAAGTTTTTTTCTGCTCATATTCACATAATTTAAGGTGGACGCACTTACCCCGCTAGGTAGGGAAAGTGCGTCCACCTTAGAATAGGTGTCATAAACCAGGTTACAAAACCTATACTTATGGTTTATTTGACATATTATATGATTGAAAATCTTAGTAAAGGATCTGGAAAGAAAACTAAAAAAAATTGTGATTGTACAAGATTTTTCAACAGAGCAGCATCCTTGAGAACATGAACTTTGAAAAAAAGGGTACGCACTTACCAGAACTCACCCTATAGCGGTTAACGGAAATTTGTTAAAGTTCATAGATCCCAGAGAACACAAAGTATGATTAATTCAAATTTTTGTTGTTCACATTTTGTTAAGGCTTGGACTGTTATTTTTGATATTTTTAGTACATCTTTATTTATTTTTTTATTTATTTATTTTTTGTAGTTATGTCTTTCAACAATAAAGAAAAATGGAAATAGAAGCAGTAATACTACATTAAAATGAACGAAAACAAACTAAAGCAATTAACAAAAAGTAATTTAAATACACGGATTTAAATAGTAGGACACAGCATAGTAACTTAAAAACATTATTGATTAGGGTGGACGTTTTTCTACGGTATGAAATATTATTTTTAATGTTGTAATACAGTTTCATTTTTTCCTAGCACAACGTTTTTTTAATAAACTTGTGAAGAAGCACATCCCTCAAAATAGAAAAAAAATAGTATTATTACCAACAACACTAGGAAAATCCTTTTTATTCCTTACTGAAATATGTTAATATTCTAAATATCGCATGTAGAGCAAGTATATATTCTGAATTTGATTTTTCAAGGAATTTTCGAACTTAGGCTTGGAAATTTAATAAAAATTGACAAGTAAGAGGAGTTTGTTTTTTCCTTAAACATTTTCTTTCAAACGAGCAATAATTCAGTACATGACATTTTATTTCATATTTTGGGGGCAATGTCTGTACGATGTATCATTCAACAACGAGCACAAATATAGCTAAGTAATTAAAATTAAGGACAAATAAGCAAAATATAATCTTAAAAACAGTGAACGAAAATTGAAATCAATGATATTGTTTTAATTTCCAAAGAGGTAAATGTATTTTGTAGAATTATCAGGCAAAAAACGACAAAAAATATTTTTAATTATTGTAATGTTGAAAAACTTTTTAAAATATAAAAATATTTTTGATAATTATTTAAATTAACTACTAATTATAGAATATCCATTCTATAAAATTGGATTTCTAAACAAAAAGTGATGAATATCCAAATTGAGTTCGCAATTATTTGCAATTACTTGTAATGAATCATGTATAAACCCGTAATTTCGATTTCTGAAGCACATAACTTTGATAAATATTTGCATAAAATGTAAAGTAGGGGGATTCATATTTTAATGTAGTTCGAACAATTCATTGCGATGAAGGGAAAATCAGCATTTTCTTCGCGCATGCGCAGAAAGGCATAGTCGTTAAACGGGTCTTATCACACACGCCATCTTAGATGCGCAGTTAAGATAAAAATGTAAAGCATCACGAGTCAGCCCTGCCCAACCTATCCAAAAGACGCCCTTTCAAGCTCAGTATCATTATTACAATTATTGTTTTTTCTTTCAGAAAAGATAAAACCCTGTGTTTGTCTTTTATTAAAGATAAACTGCGTGCGCCTTCAAAAGGTGTTTATTTCCGTCTGTCAGCAGCTTTCAGTAGAGAAAATAAAAAATCGTTCGCTTCTTCTTGTTGCCATTTCACGGAGATGATTATCGGCATGGATCCATCACGGTTACAGCCAGCCTTCGATCAAGAGAAATTAAAAATATGTTAAAGAAAAAAGAAACCAAATACCTGGTAGTTAGAGTTATCTCTAGGAAATCTACCGGGTGTTTGTATCTAGACAGATAAGCATCTCAAAAATGCTATTTGTTGGATCATTTTTCTTACTGAAGTTTTCCATAAAAAGGAACTGAATAGTGCTTGACAAGATCTTTAATTCAGATTAATGATCATTCAGTTTTGTCTCAGATTTTAGTAGTTAAGCCAGCACATGATTTTGAAAATATACCCTCTGAACAGAATTAAGTAAAATGCTTAGAAATTAAATTGATTGCAAACAGTTTAAGTCTTAAATAGCGAGGACGTAGAATGAAATCTGCCGATCAATGTCAGTAAATCTTATGTTGATTATGCTGACTACTGATATGACTTGTGAAATATTTATTATTCTAAGATAATTGAAGGGCTTGGGAGATGAAGGGGTTATGTGACGAAACAGAAATTGCGAGTAATTAAAGTTCAAAGTTTTATTGGTGCAGCTTTTTTGTTTTCAGGTTTTGTCGTTAGTATGCCTATGAAATTGGTCTAATCAAATCTCTTTTTTGATGTACCATGTTTTATTTGCTTACCTGTATCCATTGCTAACCATTGTCCAGAGTGTTTATTTTTTAAAATGTAACATAGCCTCTTCATCCTCCAAACATTTCAATTATATCTTCAACTATCCAACGCTCTTGTGGAAAAGGGAAAAATGCTTTTATCTCTAGAATACGATAAATTTTGCAATTTTATGTTTACAGCAGACAGAATGCGAAAAGATTGTAATAGTACATTTTCAATAGGCATGTCGCAATTTTTTACTTAAAGCATATGAGCCCTAGACATGAATATAACACTTACATTTCTATCACGGAAAAAACGAGTTGGGAGTGAATTGTTTAAAATACAAAGAGCAATAGGAGATATGACAGACATAGCGCTTCATCAGTAGTATATCGTCGGATGAGTACTTAACTAGGTAACTGCAAGTTAAAAAAAAAAAAAAAAACAGTGCTTGACGTCTGCTCGAAATAATAAATAAATTCTTCTGATTATATAAAATTTAGAAATAATTATTTAATAACATTTGAGTCAAACCTTCACATTCCCCCAAAAATGTGAAAAACATTTCTTTTTGCCTTTTTCTCGAAACAGTATGAAAAAAAAAAAAAAAAAAAAACGAATTTTCTCTTCCTACTCGTTGCATTCACTGCATGATATAATACTCAGACTGCAAAGTTTAGCATTTTAACTGTCAAGTTGTTTCGATAATTGACTTTTCATAAAATAATTTTTCTCGAGGTATATTTGAGTATAACAGTACGACGCACACAAAATAATTTCCTCGAGTAATACTTGGAAGTGACATTTTAGAACATCAGTGCTGAGCCTGAGCTAATCTCGGCCAAAACTTAAAGGTTAATTTCTTAAATAAATACTAATAAAAAAAAGCGTGGAAGCCCATAGTCTTTATAACTTGATTTAGTACATAAGTCTAAATCCTCTGCAAAATGACAAAATTGAAATGCCTTTGAAAAGAAGTACAGGAGCTCCATTCCCGTGAAGTCTAATGTCCATATCTCATACAAAGAAGTTTGTTTGTCTGTATTTTTCCATTAATATACTTGGTGATTCGATAGCTAAATCAAGTATAAGGTGAGACGAAAAGGTCAAAGTCGAAATACTCAAACGAGACAGAAACCGATCAAGTACGGATATCAGTTCGTCTATCCGCGATGTTCACCTAAGGAAGTGTTCAAAGTTAAGCAATTGTCCAAGAAATATTCTTCAACCGGCCACCTCCCCCCCCTTCCCACCTCGGCATCAGAAGCGGCATCATCATCACCATAGACTGCAAACCGAAAGCAAAGCAAGCACAAGTTGAAAAGGGCCTCACACGGTTAGTACTGCCAGTATATGTTCGCAAAAGATAAGACAGGGCAAAGAAAAGGCGGTCTCCAGGAATATAAGGCTTAGGCTGAAAGAGAAGCACACTGAACAAGTCCTCTTTCTCTCTCTCTCTGTGAGGCAGTGGGGGGCGGGCAGAGGCACAAGCCCTCGCTGTGTTTATGTGATAAAGTTTTCGATGCCCAAGCCCCGGTCTCTCTCTCCACTTTCCATTTAGAAAGGGGGTGGTTATCATATCTCGTGTTAGCATCCACGCGGAGCAGTGGGGATGTTTAGAAAAGAGGAGGATGGAGAGCAGGGATGCGGAGGCGGAGGAGGTCCAGTTTGCTGTATGGGCGATAACAATAAGCATTCTATCTCTGCTCGCCGATAAGCGCCTATCGGCGGCCGGCACACGCGCATTTCGGCGCGAAGTTTGCGTTGCGTGATTTCTTCATAGAGCGCGGATTTGCAGCCCCGATAAGGGACTTATCAAAAGGCTGCAACTTGCTCCTTTCTTCGTCTTCTCCTTTTCGGCGAGGAAGAGGGGGATGAAAAGATTCGCACTTGTCTTTTGCTTCCTTCGGGAGATATATTTATATAGCTGTTTGTATGAGTGTATATATAATGCCCGAAAATGCGAAAGTGGTTTTGTATTTATAGAGTTGGCGTGGAATCTGCTGAGGGAGGCTTTAATTATATTACCCCGGGAAAGAAGCTTACGGTGGAATAATATTTTTATTTCGCATTACTTTTTCCGTCCCCCTCCTCCCGTTTTGACAGACGAAAGTGTCTGATGAGTTTGAACACAAATAAAATGCGACTCTATTCTCAACAATGCCTTCAAATTATCGTTAGATACCGGATAATAACCGAAATTTAAACAACAATATTGTTTGCTAACAATAAAAAGTTTAAATAAATAATTCAAACTTATCTGATATTTTCAACTTGAACTATATTTATATAATTATTATTTCTAAGAAACAACTGAGGATAAAAGACTAAACGTAAAATCAAACCTGTTTTTGTGAGGTTTTGATATTTTTTAAAACAGTTCGTTGGAGGAGAGGGTAGATGCGATTTT